>PVLD010000398.1:0-295945 GCA_004027595.1 Dinomys branickii | reverse complement strand
GCTGCAAGCAGCCTCCTTTTCTTCCCTACATTGTAAACAACCTACCCCCACCCAGGGGGTGTGTAGCTCTCACACAATCTCCATGCCCTCCTCTTCCACAGGCTCAGGATGTTTACAAAGTAAGCACCCCAGCTTCCTCCTGAGTCACTCAGCTAAACCTCTAGATTCCCCAAGTTGACACAATGTATCAACCATAACAGCTATATTAGGAATTATTCTTGCTATCCAAGTCCACCCTTAAGTCTTGCCTTTCTGGTCCCAAAACCTGCCAGCTCTGTCCTGCCTGAGGGCCTTTGTACACACTGTCCCTTCCCCCAGGTGGCTCTTCTCTCTTTTTTGCAAGCCTTGCTCCATCTTGTCTTGTAGATCCCAGAGGGCCTTTTGCCAGCCCGCAAATTAAAATAAACTCTTGCTATAGTCATGCTGTCTCTTCCCTCTGCTGTGCTTCTTTTTAATTTCTTTCCCACAGCACCAACCCTAATATCAAGATCTCAGATTAACTTATTTGCTCACATCAATGCCTCCTCCACTCCCCGCTAGATGCGTAGGGTGTGTAAACTCTTATCCACAGCTGCAAGACCAGAGCCTGTCAAAGAGCCTGGCCATAGTATGCTCTCCGCTAATACTTGCTGAAGAGATGCATGCACACCGATGGGGAACTAATTTCAGTTTTGCCCTAACCAAGTAGAATGTTAATGCTAAATCCATGTAAAACAGGTCAGCTATTTCCTAGAACAAATGAACACAATGAGAGACCCCCAAACCGTGGTGAGTGAAGACTGGCCAAGAAGTACAGATACCCAAAAGGTCAGGCTGCAAGTGCCTCTCTAATGTGGGACCAAGCCAGCAGAATCTAACCAGGAGCAGACTGTGATCCTTCTGCACTGGACAAAAAAATCATTTTAGCAGACTCCCAAGGCTGTGTCCTTTAGGAAGATGCTTCAAGAAGGGAAGAAAATTTTACTCTAAGAAATTACAACAGTTGTCAGATGCTGAGAGAATATATGCTCACAGTTGTTTAAAATTAAAGGTATTTTAACTACATAGTGTGATAAGCTATGAATAGGATGTTATAGCTGCTTTGTTAGGATTTTTAAGAACTAATATATTAATAAAGACAAAAATTAAAAATGTATATATACATTTCTAGCTTGCAATAGTAATAGCAGATGTGGAGATAGCATTTCGGTGAGGTCAGCACTCTCTACACCTGCACTGTCTGTCACAGGAGGGCAGAGGTGAGGATTCTACCACTTACCACTTCTGAGCCCTTACCAGGAAGCCCGCATGCTACCTGACATACCACATGCATCATCACACACAACAGCACCCTTCTGTGCAGGACTGTTACCCCCATTCTTCTGTATGAGGAGACCGAGGGGCAGAGGGGCTCTGAAGGTTGTCAGGATTCCAACATATCAATTTAACTGCAAATGTGTGCTTTTTGTACAATGATACACACAGCCCGTGGCACTGCCAGCTGGGGCCCCTGATCACTTCCACAGTCTCACATTGATTCTGGATGCAAGACGCAAAGCATCCTCAACCCTAACCTCTGAGAAGCAGGAAATCCTTCCTACCATGGAGAACAGCTTTCTCTGTACAGATTTCCATGATAACCACTATGTCTGGGAGCTCCGTCAAGGCCTCACAGTGTTCTTCAAGGGCGCCCCTCCTTGGCTCTCCCTCCCTGGGTCAGCAGACCTCCAGTCACTGGGCCTTGGGGCTTCTTATATGTCCTCCCTCTCCCAGGCCTTTTCCTGAGACTCAGACTCTGAAAATCCTTTACACATACGACGAAGCTTACGGGACATGCGTGCGAAAGCAAATGTTTCCAGAGTTTGCAGTACTCTAGAGAAAAACCTTCATAGGCATTTTAAATGATTAGTCGACCTCTTTGATTTGCATTATTGGCAAAGGATAAAGGAATGCAGATTGGGGAGGGGCAGCAGTGTGAAGCTCTCCCTCTAACAGGAAAAGCTGAACCAGTATAGAGAGAGCAGACCACTTCTATTTACAGTCCAAGAGGGTCGCATGAACTTCAAACATACTTCATTCCATATTTTTAAAAAATAAATGAACAAAAGCTTGGTTTCTTGAGCTTCCAGGGTGAAATTACACCCCTATTTGTAGGTCTCTGCTTCAGGGAGACCTCTGAAGGGTAAATGAAGGTAGAGAGGGGGAAGAGCCTTCTCTGACATCATGCAAAAGTGTAACAGCACAGTCAGGAAGGAAATGTGGAAACCCATGAACCCAAAAACACACCTGGCCCCAACTAAGTTGAGGTCACATCCAATGGCCACAGTACCTGCGATGAGCACCAAGGGGCGGGGTTCCTGGAAACCAGACTCACCAGGCTCTCATAGCCTGGCTGACTCTCAGCACAGCTGAGCCCCTCTCCCTTCTGAATGCCAAGCACACAAACGCACACCACAGATTTTAAAACTGACAGCTCCCTATTGCTTCCCCACACATCTTGTTTTACTCAAAAGGCATCACACAGACGGAATAACAGGGACATGTACAGTGCATACGAGATGTCCAGACAGCCAGTTCACACTGATCAGCCAACCCTTGGCCAGCAGCTGCCAGATGATTAAGAACCAAACTGAAACAATCCAATTCCTATGCAGAGCCTGCAATGGATATGAGGAACCACCCCCCCCCTTTTTTTCTCTCATTCTAATAAAACAGATCTTCTTAAATATATTTCACGTATTGGAGTGGCCCGGACATCAAATGTATCCCAGAGTGAAATTAAATATAGCATTTTATTTGAAGCAAGCCAGCCTAACTTGATTTTCTCTCCCAGCACTGCCACACAGAGACCTTCCATTTGGCAGCTAAAAGATGTGCTCAGCTCTGGGCTGGTCTTGGGACCTCCTTCCTTGCTCTTAATGGGCCATCTGCTTCCTTTGTCTCAGTTCAAGCACTATGGCAAGCACCAGGCAGGTCTGTCCTTGGCTCCCACACTCTGTCCACAGGGAAAAATGCCCCTCTTCTCCCACCACAGCGGCTCCACCCACCTGCAGAGCACAGGGCTGCACCCTCAGAAATTAACTTCCAAAGAAGCAGGGAAGGATGATCCCAGGGAGCACTTTCCTCGCTGTAGAGGGAGTGGGTCATAGCTGGGGCGCTGCTGCATGTTGCCAATGACTGACTTAACAGTCCCACAGCACAGCCAAGCTGAGCAGGAACCTCACCGCCACTAAGCACTTACTTGATAAACACCCAGAGTGCTGCATTATCTCAGGGAGCAAAGGCTATGGAGAAGCAAACAGGGTCAGGGTGGGGGCGGGTTGGGAAAAACCTAAAGACCCTGAAGTCCAATGTTCTCCCCTTTATGAGTGTAAAAGGTGAGACCCAGAAAGCACAACAGTGTTTGTAAAGTTACAGCACCACGCGGCAGTCACAGGTTCCTCAATTCAGATCAGGGCTTTCCGTCCTCTCCCTCTCTTGAAAGTTTAGACAAAGGAGACAAGAACAAAAGCCCATAGCAAATGCATTAAGTTATCTGCGGAAATCTTTGGTGATTCTCAATAAGAGACACAATGTCCTATGCCAGCACTTGGCAACTAAGTTGTCTTCGGTTTCCAAAACAACCCTGAGAAGAAATTCAGGCACAGAATTCAGGCTCAAGGTCGCACGGATCGTCAATGTCACAGCCGCAATTTGAGCCCAGTTTTGTCTGACTGCAAACCTGACCCCACTACATTGTCTGTCTAATGTTTCACCTCACTCGCTCCTCCCCTGAAACTCAACCATTTCCGCAAGACACAAGTATTAAACTGAAGTGAGCCCCAGTGAAATCCAGGCTGCAAAATCTAAAGCATGAGAGTGTGTGTGTACTTGTGTGATTAAACACAGGCAGAAAAAATGAACACATTTAAATTTGAAGATGTGATCTTTTAAATTGTTCTCATTTATAAATTTGTTTTTCCAAAATATTAACATAAGCAAATAGTGCTTATTAATTTTAAGTCAGTATTTTACTTGTGCTAAAGCGCCCATAACATAAAATCTACCATCTCGGCTGTCTTTAAGTGCCCTGTTGCATTAAGCACATTCATGTCATTGTCAACCATCACCATTATCCATTGCCAGCACATTTCTCATTTGCAAAACAGAGATTCTGTCCTTCTTAAACAATTAATTCCCAATTTCCCACTTCTCCCTGCTCCTGACAACTACCATTTTACTTTCTGTCATTATGAATTTGTCTCTTCTAGGGCCTAGTGTAAATGAAGGCACACAGTATTTCTCCTTTTGTGACATCTGTTTCACTCAGCAGGTTTTCAAGGCTCATCTGTGTACTAGCGTGTATCCAAGTTTTCTTCCTTTTTAAGGCTGAATGATATTCCCAATTGTATATATATACATTTTGTCTACTTACTAATGAACAAATTGAGTTGAATCTACTTTTGGTCTCTTATGAATAATGAACATGGGCATACAAGTATTTTTTAAAGTACATAAACTGTTTAAATCCTAAAATGTATTTCAGATTATGCCATGATAGATTAAAATCCAGATATGTCTTCTACTGGTCCCAGGCTAGAAAACAAAGTAAATTCTATGCTGATGTTTGTACATTTTGTCTTGTGTCACCAAATACGTCTAAACCAGTGGTTCTCAACCTGGCTCTACACTACTTCCACCCGCTCCATGTTCTAAGCTCCAAGTTCCGAAGATTGCCCCATGGGGGGCCAGAGAGTATGGCCCTTCCTTCACCAGGCCTGACTGGAGCTGGTGTCTGAGAGGGTAGGACTTCCTGGGGTCTTCCAAGGCAGGACAAAAGCTTCACTGTGAACTCTGAAAGCAGAATTCCTCTGGGTGGAGGCAGAGAAATTGAGTATTTTTTTAAAAAAACTACCCAGATTACGGAAGACAGGAGTAAAGACCACTATTGCAAACCTTCTTCTAGGGATTTTTCTCTTGATTAAAAAAAAAAAAATCTCTGGTCTGTGAACAATTTCTCTCTGCTTCCCTCAAAACCCAGAAGAGTTTGATAACCAGTCAATTACCCTAGTTGTTTGACTGATTGCATTTCAACTGAGAAAGTCACTCCACTGACTTACCTCCTCCCGAGTAAGCCTTTCATCTCTAATGGTGCCGGAGAGGCCACCGCTTTCTTTGAAGGAATGTGGATATGAGTAAGCAGGTAGGGGAGGATTTCTAGGCATACTCAGTCCGTAGGGTAATTGTAATCGCATCCTTTTGAGGCAGTAAGGACAGCAAAAAGGACCAGGAAATGTGGCCTGGTCCAGCCTGAGCGTCCCACTGAGGCATTGAGGCAGCTCATGTGTTCCCACCCCCGGCCTGCTCCAGTGTACCGTTTTCAGTCTTACTGCCCTGCCCCACAGTGCCCCACGCCCAGCCTCCCCTGCACGTACACGTGTGGGATATAACCTGGAGTTACGTCCTATGCAACCTGGAGTTTCAAGGGGATATTTCACGGGGCTTTGTCCAGTTCTCTGTGTGCTCATTGCCCCTCTGGGCCACGCAACCACACCCCCCGCCCCAACACCCTAGAATGTATCTCTGGGCAGCAAGTGCTTTCTAGCAATTGAGTTTTTGCCAGCAGAGGTGTCAATACAATGGCGGCACTGAGGCTTCAGGAGCAGGGTGAGTTTTAAACAGTTTTGTCAGAAACTTCACAGGTAAATGTGAAATTGGCCTCTGCAGGGCACATTCTGGGACACAGACTCACCACTGGTGGCATTAGTGGGGAAGCCCACAGCTCCAAGGCTCTTCCACTTGCCTTGGGGCTCCTCGGCCTCCTCAGGGAAAGCCCTCCATAAAGGTTGTCTGAAGCCAAGCAGCAGCTCTAAGCGCCAAGACTGGCCCATGTGGGACCAGTGAATATGGCCGTCCCTCTGTCAGGCCTGCGTAGATTTAAGGCATTTGAGAGAGAGTCTGGGGCATCTGAGATCCTCTGAGTCTGCTCCATGCTGGTATGAGTGAATGCTAATGCAACAGAGCATCCTCAATGCCGAGATCCAAGGACTGCCATGGGGGTTCAGAGGACAAAAAGATTCTGAGCTGGTTGAGTCAGGTGGGATGGAGAGAAGGGCAGAGCTTGGGTGGCCCCATGAAAGGAGAGGGAGACGGATGTGATGGAACCACGCCTGGAAGGCTAGGATGCCCCCTTGGCCCAGGGGCACAGGACCTGCCTGTGTGACAGCGGGCCTGAGTGGCCCACCTCTAGATTCTCCCCAGCCCTCTGAGACACGCTCAGGCCACAAAGCTTGTGAACTACCGAAGAGTCTGTCTTAGTAAGAAGGTGAGTTCATGGCAGGGAGGCGAGAATAAGCATGAGGAGGATTTGGAAAAGGAAGATCACCAACCTGACTAGTGCAAGGAAATTCAAACTGACACATCTCAGATGTAGCTCTGAATGGGATATGCGAAGTATGCAGCTGAACACAGAGGTTTTTTTCTACACTTCATATGGCCTATGGAGGACACTTGGGCAACTCTCCTTGAAAGAGGAGCAGTTGCCTCCATTTTGGCTGAGCCTGGCCCGATTTCCATGTATTGATAGGTACAGAGCTGGCTGGGACCCCTTCCTTATCCCATCAATTGGCTTTAAGCAATGCTTATCAGTCTAGCCGAGGTGGTGATGGTAACTGTGTTTCCCTGGAGCCGGTTGTTCCCTTATATGAGCTGGAACAAGGCAGGATGAAGAGCCAATGCTCCACACTGTCCCTGGGACAAAGCTTCAAGATACAGGCTATGACTTCTCAGGGCTTGAAAGATGACCCATCACAGCTGAAGCCCTGACCCCCAAACATTAGATACTACCCTCAATTGGGTTATGCAGATTTCCCTTTCTGCATATCCTTCTCTCTGCATTTGCAGAGGTGATTTCAGGCCTCCTACCTAGCCCGGTTCATGGCACTCACCTACCTTCCAACCATTCTCACAGTCACTCATCCTCAAGCCACTGCCTTCTTCATGAATGAATAAAACCTGGATTCAGCCTTGGGTCCAGGCCTTTGTTCTGGATAGCCATCACTGTGGCCAGACTCAGGGCTCCCTTGACTCCCCACCATTTTGGATATATTATTGTGTCTTTACTTACACCATGGGTTGTTCTGGAAGTGGTAGATTGGAATTAACTCATTACAATTCCAATAACTTTTCCAAGGGATTACAAATACAAACCTCCTGGGCCGTGACAAAGACCTGGAGGGCTCTCTCTTGTGGCCAACATTTGCTGAGCACCTACTAGGCACTACCAATAATGCAAGTCCAAACCTGTGGCTGCTGGTGGTGGTGGTGGTGGTGGTGTGCATGCACTGTGTGTTTAATGTAATGCCAGGAATGGATCCCAAAGCCAAGTAAGTGCTACACAAGCACTCTACCACTGAGCTACATTCCCAGTCAGGTCTCTCAGCTTTCACCCAAGTTCTCACCCACGAGAGCTCAAGTTCAAATCCAGACAGAGCCCTTCTGCTTCATGAGAGGGAAAGGAAGGGGATAAGATGCTGGGCGCTACCTCTTCGGCACCTTTTAGGAGGAGGTGACACATTTCTGCACATTTTTTAGGTAAAGAAACAGATGCAAAAGACAGAAAGGGTGGAGTTCCTAAGAACCTCACAATTCAGTAAACTATCTCTGCTAGCCAGAAGTGTGAGTGGTGGATCAACACTGCGCCTGCAGGGAGGACAGGAAGGAAAGCAGGGGTGACAGGGCCTTAGGGATGCCATCGGCAAATTAAAACATCTGGGTGCTGCCCAGGGAGCAGTGCTGCAGTCCAGCCTGGGGCTACCACCCAGTCTGGGGCATCTTCATGCGTGACAAGAGGCACAGTGGGACTGAAAGGACCGGAGGATGTGAACTCATGCAGACTTCAGTTCAGACTGTGGCACAGGGGCATTTTTAGCTCTGTGCCTTTGGATTTGGATTTCAGATTTAAAACTTGAGATTAAAAAGCTGTTGTAGAGGATGAAACAGAATCCTGGTTATTACCACCCTGGAGATAATAATTGCTCACTATTGTTATTTTTCTTAAGCTTGTTTCATGACGATTCGTAGACTTGACCTAATTTACCAGGATAACAATGTATTTTTGAGTTGCCTGTTGAAAATGAATGCATTGACACACAGCAGTTTCCCATTTATATTGGTAAGTAAAAAACAAAACCCACAAACATAATATAAGAGAAAATATGTAAGTATTCCTAACAGGGCTTTAAATATATATATGTAAATACTTACTAATGGATAAGTCTGTATCCAGGGGATGCCCTGGCAGACTGGGGCAAAGAGTAAGAGGAGACTTTTATCATACACCCTTTTGTACATTTGATCCTGTACCCAAGTATGCTGCCTTTAAAAATGCATGGAAAATTTAAAAGACCTATTACTCTGAGAAAGTAAAGCTGTTCTACACTACTGCAGACCTCAGAGGAATTAGCAGGAGTATATACATACCAATGTCTAAGTGACAGGTGCTTGCTACAGACCTCACATTCTAAGAAGCAGTTTAGGGTCACAGAGTGGTGGTTGCTTGACACATTGACTCCTTTGCTCATTACAGAGCCTCACGGAGCCAGCCTCAAGATAAGGTAGGACAGCTACCTCCCCGGAGGACTGCTTAGTAATGATGGTAACACCCCATACACGCAAAGCGCCTTTTATCCAAGGAGTACAAAGTGCTGAGGGCCCAGAGCCACTCAGGAGAAGGGAGCAGCAGCGTGGTAGGTTTTGGGCACAACTAGGTTCTACTTCACGTCCAGTCTGTAGCTCCTGGTGACCCTGGGGGCAGGTGCTCAAACTCTGTAAACCTCAATTTTCTTCTTTGTAACTTCAGAATAATAATAGTCCTCCCTGGACAAGATGAGTGTGAATATTAAATAACTAACATAATAGGGACTAATATTTATGTAACCGTGCGTCTATACTTGGTATGCCTGATGCACTGAAAACATAACTACCTGCCTAAAGGCTTGCAGTAAGGCTCCAAGGTAGGTACTACTGCTACCTTTAAACTTGTAAGCAAGGAAGCCAAGTCATAGAGAGATCCAGCAAGTCCCCACATCACAGAACTGGTGAGCTGGAGCCTGGAGCACCCGTGCAACTTCATTCCTCACTAGCAGCACTGACTGTTACAGACCATCAGGGTTTCAGACTGGAGCTGCTTCAGATGAGAAACTGAGGTACAGGGCTGGAAGCCTTTCCCACAGCTCTTTGGCACACATCACTGCAAGGCTAGAAATGGCAATAGATGTCAGACAAGCCAGACAGCAAGGTGAGGATGCAACACCGAAGGGTGGGGTGCCGGCCAGGCCTGTCCTGCGAGAAAACCTGTTCCCTCTAAGACCAGTGACATTGCTGCCCTCTCTTCGGACTCAGGAGTGAGAAGCCTCACTGACCAACTATGAACAGGTGTTATAAACACCTGCTCAGATCGCAAGGAGCTCCAGGAACAAGAAAACTGGTTCTTGTTTCACGGCTGATGGCTGCCACTTAAAACTGTGAAGGGATGGACCGCCGGGAGGAGGGCAGCGTGGGAAGCCAGCAGCCATCTGTAAATAGAGAATACGTTGGGAATGTGTAAGCAGAACCATACATCCCTTGTCAATGCTGACTCCAATCTTCTCCTTTGCAGACAGGGCCTCGGAGGCCTGGAGGGAGGAAAGGAGCCTAGTGCTGAGCCGCCGACGGCCAGAGAGGTAGCTCTGCACCCAGTGTCTGTCACAGAGCGCCTGTAGAAGAAACACACTGAGAGCTTCACTCATTAACATTGGTGTTGCCATGACAATAAGCTGTTGCCAGGTAGCAGTGAACTAGGAGAAGAGTGAGAATTAGCAAAGCCTAAAAATAAAGCTGTTCTGTTTCTTCCCCCGTCTAGATGTCCATGTGTAACAGGCAATAATCGCGCCTCCTCCTCCTCACCCCAGTCCTTCTCTCAGCCAGCCCCCACGGCAGCCTGGACCCTGGAAGCCCACACGAGGCAGACGGTGCCCAGCATCAAAGGGCACGAGAGGTGATGGCTCGAATCCGAAGCCATAATCTTGTTACCAGCAGCACCAGAAAAACTCTGAGCGAAGCCCCAGTCCCAAGGGGGACATCTCCTTCCCTTGGGAAGTTGCTGACCTTGACTGTTAACCTTAACTCCAGATCAAAGCCTGCTCCAGACTGCCACCTAACTCAGCTCTAAGAAACAGGAAATCGCAGATGTTCTCCCTGACCGATTACTTTTCTCTTGGAAAATATCTAATCAGGTCCAAGCCCCAGAGGGGACTGTGGGAGTCAGGAGACTAGATCGGGTAGCATGAACAGCTCATGGCTTCTTTATAACTATGCTACCAACCAGAAGCTGCTATAGTGACAGCTCCAAAAAGCAGGATATCTGAACAATAAAAACCACTGAGTAATTTGTAAATATCTCAGGGACGCCTGCCATGGAATTATTTCCAGGGTCTTCTGGTTTGGCTTTGTTATCAAAGGAGATGGTGCCCAACGGTACAGGCTTCCTCTGTCAGACCCTCCACCGGCATCTTTCAGAACTCAGCAGCTGCTCCGACCCCAGGCACGCAGTCCGAGCACAGTGAATACACCAAAGGATAGTCAGAGGGGAGGAGAACAGACTCAAACACGGCAGACATTCCAGATAAACAGCAAAGGGACTAAAAGTACTTCTATCTGGCCTACGTGAAATATTTCTCCTTCTAAAATTCTAAACTCTGCATTATAAGAAGCAAATCCTGTTCACTATCCAAGTCTTTTTTCTCAAAAACTGAGTTATCTTATGTATGGCTGGGCTGTGCATTAAGAAGATCAGATAAATTAAAATTCAGAATTATAGTGGCAGTGATTTTTTGTACATGGGATCATAATAAGATGTTCTTAAATACAGAACCTGCCTAATTGCTCTGCAGTCTCATTTGCTTAATTCAGATAGCAGGTAATATTTGGAGTCTATACCTTGGGAGAAGCCAGAAGCAACAATTGGATTCCTGGTCTCTTTCCGTTCAACCACACTTACCTTTAAAATCCTTCTCCCCTTCACTGGCTCATGTGTGTTCAGTACATGCAAGCAGTAGCTAATTTTAATACCAGTGCAAGAAGTATTTACTTAAAAAACTGAATCCATTGCTTTTCTCACCATCACCCATAAAAATACATGATCAAGATCAAAAGATAAATGATGTCTTGGTTCGTTGACTGTTCTGGATTAGTTGGCTGTTTATCTAATCTCAGGACTTACCTCCTATCCCTCAAGTCTGTGTGCAGACCTTAAAAGTAGCAGCCAGAATGACAGATGAAGGAAGGAGCTAAACACCTGGGGACCTGAGAACAGGCCCTGTTCACTGCCCGCCAAGACCCCAGCCTCCATGCAAAACCACATCTGTAGAGTTAATTCACACTCTTGGAAGAATGACGGCCGGTTGATATGGTCCTACCGGGCACGTTATAAAGATGAGCGACACTGTTACAGTTAAAGAAACTTCCATGGAGGTCTGTAGTCTTACAGAAAAGCAATCCACTGCTAAAAACAAAATAATCTACTACTAGCACTATCTCTATAGACGTTAGAATTCATGGGCATATTCTTTCTCTGCCAAAGTAAGAAGTCCCAAACCTCTACTGGCAAAGCCACATGTTCATGAGACTTGGTGTTTTTATGGCCAGGCACAACTTAAAACTAATCTGATGATGTTGCTATGTCGCTCAGGCATGATCACTACAAAGTGTAAGGAGGTGGGGTAGCATCTTGTCAACCACAACGTTGCAAATGATTCCTGGCCTTGAATCAACAGAGGAAGATGCTAATTCAGGGAAGTCTGTGATGGACTGAGAGAACCTTTAAGCCAACATCCATTGGGACCTTTGAGATTTCAGCACTGACCACAGAACAAATAGGAAAGTGGGTCCTAAAACCAGCTAGAGAACAGGGCTCTTTTGGATAGTTGACGTTCCTTTCTGATAAAATACACCCCAAAGGACACCTCTTCTAACACAATCCCACCATACTGACACAGAGGACTCCAGCTTGCCACCATCACCCGCCTGTGTCCTTTCCTCCTCCTATGCGGCACAAAATGACATCTGCAGCTGCCAATTCAAGTGGAAAGGATTTACCACAGAGATGACACTGCAGTTCACTTCAATCATCCCCAAATACTGCCTCAAGCAATGTGCTGCTAACCTAACAGGTGATCAAGAAATACATGTCGAACGGGTGAATAAGTAAAAAATTAATCTAATGGTTTTTCTCTAATACATTTTGATCAGTGGGATATTTCCAACTCTGAAACCCAAGCTGGATCCTCTGAGACCCACCAGAAGAAGCTGATAATGTTAGTCTCACTGCTGACTTCCAGATCAATGGTACAAAGGTTAATGTCAATAGGAGCCTCAAGGATGGTGTGAAGTGGGTTAGATGTCATTTCTGAGCTTCAGTCACCTGCACTCTAGGATAGAGGTGCATCACCAGTCTAGGCATTCTCACAGAAAAGGGGAACCAAGCAACCTATTGGAATGTTTTCAGAGAAAATGGTGCAGGTCCCAAAGCTGTTCTAATCAGTGTCGTCACCCTCACCTGACACCATGGTGGTTACTGTTGACAGGTCACATCAGCCCTCAATTTCCAAACAGGTGGTGCGTTGCTGTGCTCCATCCTACCCCCGGGGAAAGAAACCTCTGTGGCCCTAAGAAGGCTGCACCCTGTACAGGTCCGTACTGGCCCCTGGGATGGTCCATCACAAAAGCAATCAGATAAAATACATCACACCAAGCTGAAGCTCAAACTCCTTCCTTTCCTCCTTCCTTCCTGCAACAGAGACATTTGTTTTCTTACTTTGTGTGAAAGGGTTGAAAAGTAAACAAAATTTTAGAAAGGGCTGAAAGTAAAATTTAAGCCTTTCTTAAGGACCTTTCTCTTCCTCCCTCTCTCTCACTCTTGCATGTGTTACTGAATTTTATATAGCCTGACTTGCTGCGTCTCTGGTATAAGCCACTGATACACACAACATAACCAGACACACACATTTTTAAGAATATGCAGCACTTAAAATAACTGGATCTTAAACCTTCTGATTTTAGTCGAGAATTTTTATTTGGAGGACTGGATGGATCTTGGCTCTTGAGAAAACAAAGCAATGCCTATTTTAAAGGAATATACAAATAACCTTTAAAGAGGCCATTGACTAAAAGGTAATAAAATCTGACTTGCTGTTTTGCCCCATCATATCCCCCTGCGAGACACAAATATCCTCCCATGGATGGTTGCCAGAGATGCATTTTCTGAAGCTCAAGACAGTTATTTTAGACTTCCGCTCCCTAAATTGTATTTCTAAAATATAATTGAGGAGTCTTTATTCTTGGCCAAACAACTGCTAACGGCATAGGGTGTATGGTGGTACAAGCCAGTTAACAACCTGAGGAAACAGGGCTCAATCCACACAGCAGTCGCAGACATGCTTCTCTCCCTCTCTCTCTCTCTCTCTCTCTCTCTCTCTCTCTCACACACACACACACACACACACACACACCACACACACAACAATTCATCTTCTGAGTCTTATCAAATTTCATGCACATGATGACTCCTCCCGGTAAATGTCCTATTACTGCACCCTTCAAACCTGCCACCTCCGTGTCTGCTGTTCCCAAGGATTGTTTGTGTCTGTTTCACTCTGGTTTGCTTTCAGATCACACTGATTTATAGAGAAGGTGCTTGTAAAAATTTTAAGGCATTTGATTATTGCTTTTATGACAGCAAATTCTAATAGGCATCCACTTCATCCAGAACCAAGGCTTCAGTGCAGTATGAGCCTCTCCTCACTGGCAGGGGTGGTGGGGGTCCTGAGAACCACTGAGTGACATGATATTTAGTGCCCAGCATCAGAATGGAAGCTGTCAGCCGGGAAAGTGGGCCCGGGGCTCATGAGCCTCCACCCTACAGGAACACTGTCTCTGCTGGATGGGAGAAAGATCCAGTTTCTGAAGCAGTGGGGCAGGTGGTGGTGGGACACTCGGATTAGAGTCATAGGGTAGGCAGGTAACAGGTTTCTCTCTTGTTGCTATGTGGGGCACTAAGGCCCTTATGTTAAGCCAGATGGAACTATCTCAGGGAGAACAAGACATACCCCAGGGCGGGGCAAAAGAGGAGGTTGATAACTTACCCACCCTTGGACTCTAATGTGGTCCAGTGTTTAGTTACTCCATATGGTAAGGACACAGTGGTCCTTAAATATTAAAATGCTTCTTACTATAGGAGTGTAGATAACCATTCCCCTAATTCTCCCAAATGCCCCTACTGCTCAGGTACCCTTGCCCGGCTGACAGGATCCCCGCTCCAGTCTAATGAGTACAGAGCTGGCACAGGCAGGGCAAGTCTCCAAGCTGGACCAGGCATCCACTCTGCCAAATGTGGCAACAATGGGATTACTGTGTGCGCCCTCCACAAGACCACCCCTCCGGCTGACGGCACCATCGGAGCCAAAGCCACAGCGACCTCTCTCTCATACACACAACCACACCTCTTCTGATCTGTGCTTCCTCTAGTTGACCCTCATTCTCAGCACACTGTAACTTTCTATAGTGAACCCTGTGTGTGTGTGTGTGTGTGTGTGTGTGTGTGTGTGTGTGTGTGCAATGTTTTCTTGCTCCTTTGAGGCTTAAAGAAAATCAGGGCAGGCATCCCGCTATGCTTTCTGCTTCTTTGCTTATCACTTTATACTTAGAACAGAGTCAGGTGCAATACAGGCATTTAAGGAACATCCATTGGAAGAAACTTCTAAAGACTAAAATCCAAATAGCTGTGGCCTATAAGGTCGTTCCCATCCTGTCCAGACCCTATTGTCCTTGAAGGTGCATCAGGCTGGTCCCGCCTCCCTCATGAAGCCCCTTGGACTCTCCCTCCACGCAGAAATTCTTTTCTTTAAATCCACAGAATCAATGGACCATACTCTACATGCCAGCACCTAATTTTATTATACAACTTATGTTGTTATTTTCCTATGTGAAAGTTCAATTGTCTGTTTTATCATCCCAATGAAGCCATTCATTTACTGACAACAGGGGTCATGGCACATGTCAACAATCTTTTTCTGGTGTTCCACTTCCCATTATTTTAAATAGGAAAAATTATAATGTATTACATGTCAACCCCAAACCAATTTCCTAAAGCATCACCACAATACACTATATTTCCTAAAACGCGACAAAATACAGCACAGAGCCTATTGCATGCCATCATATAATTGTCACATAAATGACCACACCGGAGAGAAAGTGCTGAAAATAGCATGTCCTGATCCCTCATCTTAATGTGCAGAATCTTGTTGTGTGGGTTCACCAGATCCTTTCCAAGGACCCAAATGGATGAGCTCCTTCCAGGAAGAGTGGCAGACAGAAAAGGAAAGTGCAGGGAACTGCGTGTGCTGGGGGATGAAAAAGCACACTGGCTTCTCAAATCCTTGGACACACATGGCCAAAGCCATGTGTAGATAGGACTGTAGATAACCACGCCCCTCACTGCAGGGAATGATGAATATTCCTTAGATACAGCCACGTGACCCAGGAGCACCCTCAAGCATGTCCTCTTTATGGACACTCAGCAGGCTTCATTAAGCCCCTACAAGTGATTCTCATGTTCTAACCATGTATTTGCAGTGTAACTTGAGACTTTCCTTGTAAATGTTGTGTTGAGTTTTGGGGCTATACATTTAAACTTTTCTTAGGCAACCATCAGCTTGAAATCATCTTACTCAGAAATATGACATAGGGGCATTAAAAAGCAAGACATTCTCCCAGGAATATGCTAAGTCAGTACATGGTCTGAAGGAGAAATATATTTCTTCCAAACCTTCACTGCCCCTAACACAGGAGTGCCTTCCCTCAGTAGAGTAAGTACCTATGGACTAAGAAGCTAGTCCTTCGGACGGCTAACAGAATTGGTGACTCCAGCTAGAGACAAGAAATCTTAAGTTGGGTGTTCAAGAGACAAAACGAAGAACAAACATATCTGGGACACTCATGATGAAACACATTGAATATTTACAGGAAGACAATGCAAGAAGTGGCGTCTGTGAACCAGAAAAAGGGCCCTCATCAGACGTTGTGCCTGCTGATGCCGTAACCTTGGACTTGCCAAGATCCAGAACAGCAAGCAAGAGAGTGCTGTTGTTTTTCAGCTACCCCGTCTATGACGTTCTCTCTCAGATGTGTGTGCACAGAAGACAGCACTAAACCCAAGAATCCCACCTTGGCCAGTTACTCACGCGGCAGCTGCTTCCTATGTGCCAGCTCTTGGCTACATACTGGAGACAATGCCAGCAGACAAAGAGCCCCAACTCATGCAGTTTACCATTTGTTGGGGGCAACAGACAATCACACGAATTAACTTGCAGTTCCAAATTATTATGATACAGGAGACAAGGGCCCGAAAGAGCAAGACAGATGGTTACAGCAGCGCAAATGGTTCAGAACAGGAGTCCAGAGGAGCCTTTGCAAATGGAACGGTACTTAAGGAGATCTGGGGAGAGAGACCACGGACAAGTGAGGGTCACCCCTGGCTCACCGCCTCCTGTGACGCAGCTACCCCGCCTCCCCAGTCCTGCCCCTGCAGCCAGGATCCTGTGCGGGGAGTGTGAGAATCTGGTCTCTCAGGGACGGACACCGGCCTTCCACACAGAGCCTTTCCTGGGGACCGTGTGCAGACAGCCCTGTCTCACCCAGCCCTTTACAGAGACCCACAGGGATGAGCTCCTTCCAGGAGGAATGGCAACCAGAAAAAAAGTGACAAGAGAACCGCTGCTTTGTGCGAAGGGAAAGCACACCGGCTTCTCAAGCCCTCCCACATATTGGGCTGAGGCCCCCTCCTCTAGGAAGAGATGAATGTTGATTTTGGGGGGCAGAGAGAAAGAGCAAGACAGAGAGTAAGAGAAAGAGCGGGTGAGGGAGAGAAAGAGAGAGAGGAAGGCGGCCTAAATATGCATTCTCAGAGAGAGGCAATTGTTTCTGATTCATTCATAACTTACCGAATTATTGTTTTGCAAGCACTGTTTGATGTTCAAGAAGCTGCCCAGCCTCCCTAACCCACTCTGCACTTTGAAGTGGTAGCCATGCAGACGTCACACAGCGAGCGTGCTGAAGCCCTGAGCCTGGGGCTCTGGGCTTAGATGTGGCAAGAAGCAGACCCTCCAGGCCCCACCTCCCACTCCACCCCACCAGCACCACACCCTGTTTCCCAACTGCAAATGCAGAAAGCCATGGGGGGAGGGGAGAGGCAGGTTCAGGGCACAGCTCAGTGGACATTCATTTCACGAACCTTCAGGGTGAAGCCATATCATGACGGTGGCCCATGAACACACGGGAAACTTGTTCTCCAATACTCACATCTCCAATACTCACAATACTCACAAAGCTTCCCCAAAACAGGACCGGTGGGGGTAAGGGAACTAAAACTCCTAGAGCCTGTGGCCCAGCAGCAACCTAGCTGTCTCTACCTACATGGGAGCCTTGGGGAAGGACAGCAGGAAGACAGAAGACAGACAGACACCATCCCCTTGGCACTAACCTATGGTTTCCGCACAGCTGGATGTATTTCACCAAGAAGGCCCTGGGTTCAGTCCTTGGGATGGATGGAAAAAAGGAAGAAGAGGGATGGAGAGAGGGAGGGGGGAGAAGGAAGGAAGGAAGGAAGGAAGGAAGGAAGGAAGGAAGGAAGGAGGAGGGAAACCTTTGGAATATAAAGAACTACTTCATAGGTCTCTGTTATTACACACTTAAGAGTTCCAGAAGCAAACATTTCTTTAAGGCAGACAGTCTGTCTTGTACCAGGGGCAGCAGACCTTTATCAGGCAGACACCTTCATCTGTGGGGTTTGGAACATTCTCGGGACCTAAGACCCTTTCATCTCACCCTATTCCCATGGGAGAGAGGACAACAGAGCTTAGAACTTACCCTAAAACTTTTGTTGTTGTTGTACTAGGAATTGAATGGAGGGACTCGTACATGCACATGCAAGGCGAGGGCTCTATCACTGAGCTCCATCCCCAGCCCTATTTTGAGACAAGGTGTTGCTAAGTTGCCCAGGATGGCCTCAAGCATATGATCTTTCTGCCTCACGCTCCTCAGTAGCTGAGATTACAGGTGCGCGTCAGCATGCCTTACCCTGCAAAACATTTTAAAATTAAGTGTACAAGAATAGAGTCAGTTGGGATACTCTTCCCTAGGTGAAGTGAAGTCCTTTTCTCTTTTCTTCTGGGGCTGCTGAGAGGGCCACAGCAATGACTGCCTTAGAGGAGGAAGAGGCAGATGAGACCAGATGGTGTGATTCTGAGGGACCAAGAAGAAAACTGAAGGCCCTCTACTCCAAAATAAATTCCACTCATGTTAATGCATGTAAATGTCATTCAGGGATTCAAGGGAAGATTCACAATATGCACTAATATGCATGCTGAGCTTAAGTGACTGCGCTGTCATTCTTTGGTCCCTGTACAAATTTTAACTAAGATATAAAGAAAAATGCCCCAAAGCATGGACTACCTGACAGGAAAAGAAACGAAGTGTCATGGAAGCCAAAAAAAAAGAGAGCAAACAAGGGCCTTGTGCGCCAAAGGCAGACAGGCTTCAGCAGCCATGAGCTGAGACACACTGAGCTTGGGCCTCAGAGTCCTCATTTGTAAAAGACTGAGTCACATTCTCATCAAGATCTTGCAACTCTAAAATCCTGCAAACAATCCCATTTATCTCCATCAATGTCTGTGCAGTGCCCAGGTCCTGCTCAGGCAAGGAGAAACAAAGGCCTGAGATTACCAGCATTGTCATTTCTCTGATCACTGTACAGTAACTTGGAAAGGATCCATAGTTTTGCATACAATGAAGGGCTAGAAAAATACACTTATTGGTCTGTATCTTCTGAGTCTTTGCCAGGAAGACAATGGTAAAACTGGAATCACTGCCAGTCACAACTGGAAGCAATGCCCGTTTTCTCTTGCTGGAAGGTCTCCGGTTTTATTTGGGTGTCCACTTCCTTCCCAGAGATGGAGGTAAATTCTAAGTTAGCTATGCCAGTCAACACAATCTGCTTCTCCTTACTAGAAAGGTGTGTGACCTAGCTACACCCAATGAAACAAAGCAAAATCTGCCGCAGGCTACTAGGAGAGGATTCCTCACTCTTAAGAGATGCTTAAAAAGGAATTTACTTCTATCTCTTCCACTCAGATGCTTCTGCTGATGATGCCTGAACCATCACTGCAACCTGTGATTTCCCAAGAAGGGGGTTCTCTGAGGACATAGCCACCCCACTAAAAGTGACAACACAAAGACAAAAAGACCCAGTATCTTGCACACAAAATTCAGCTGCTGAATTACCTAGTCCTAAATTTCTTCCCTCAGAGCCTCACGACATGTGAGACGATAATGTACTGTCAGTGTTGAACGGACACTCCTTGAAGTCAAACACAATCGAACTGACACACAAGCAGTAAACAAAATTACATTTATTTCCAGGATGAATACATCCTCAAAGTACAGAAGGCAAACCTAACTTCTCTGACATTTCCAAGATTGGCGGCAAAAGCCATATAGAGTGTTCTCTTCAGTGTTGGAGAACCTGGAGAAAGAAGAATTTCTGGGAGTCAATCAACAGAGCCCTCCAAAGAGCAGCAGGAGGGACAGGTGCCTGCAGATTTGCATCACAGTGGTTATGAACTGTGCGGCACTTCCACAGCCTTGTATCCTTAAAGCTAAGACCATCCAACTTTATTAAGGAAACAAAAATTATCTTTCAGGCTAGACTACTGGAAATCTAAATGGAACTACCCATTACCAGAAGAGTTCCTTACCTTCTCTGTGCCCTGGCTTCTTTATTTATGCAATATCCTACCCTGCAACTGTGTGTGTGCTTCTCTCTGCACCACGTACAGAAATGAAGACGTAAGATGTCCGGTGCTAGAAGAATGAGGAGATAGACTTTGGTGGAAAGCCTCAGAAAGATAGACCACTACTCTGAAACTTTACACTTAAAGAACTTTACTGAAGTGTGAAAACAAAAACAGTTTGAAAAGGTGGTTCTTTCTAAGGAGAGAAATATTGCAAAAAAAAAAAAAAAAACCCAAAAGATCTCATGGTTTTTCAAGCAATGTCTAGTTACCTTCATTGGATGAAAGAAGTGTCTAATGCGCCTCAGCATGCCATACCTTACTTCAAGCCAACTTAAACCTCAGAACCACTGGGAAGCCATGCCCTGCCCCTGTCCCCTCCCTCAGTAGCATCCCTGCCCTCTCCTCCTGGCAGAGTCGGCCACATCTTCACCGCTGGTCCTACCCCGTGTTTTGGGTCCTAGTCCCCATGTCATTTCCTCAGAAAGGCTCTCTGACCGCTCCATCCGAGGTGGTCCCACAGCTGTGACCACCATACCTTATTTCCATTTCAGCCCTCATCATCGTCAGAAATGATCACATTTGTTTCATGTTTGTGGACTTCGGTTCCCCCTCAGAATAGAAGCCCCATAAGAGTAGGGGCTTTGCTCCCCCATCACCTCATCCCTGGGCTCCAGGAGTTCTCAGCCTCACCGCAGAGACACTGGATAACTCTTCCCTATGAGCACCACTCTGTGCACAGTAGTATGGTTCGCGGCATCCTGGGATCCACCCACTAGATGCCAGTAGCAACCTGCTGTCCACCCTGACAACTGAAACCAGATTCCAATAGTAGTCCCTGAGAGGAGGGGGGCGCCGCCCCCGTTGAACTGCTGCCCTGAACCAATGGTTGGTAGGTGCTCTGTAAATATCGCTGGAGGATTTACCCTTACAGGTTGGAGTGAGCACCATAACGGTACTGAGTAAAAGCACAGTCACCCTCAGCATCCGAGGGGATTGGTTCCAGGAACACCCGCCCCAAGGATGGCAAAATCCTCAGATGCTCAAGTCCCTTCTATGAAATGATGCAGCATTTACATGTAACCTACACACACCCTCCCCCACACTTTAAATCATCTTTAGCTGATGTTATATAAAGAGCTGGTATACTGTATTATTTAGGGTATAATGACAAGAAAATAAGTCTGAACTTGTCCAGTATGGATGCAGTTTTCTTTGCAAATATTTTCCATCTGCAGTTAGTTGAATCCAATGATCATAATCTGCAGATAAAAAGGGCCAAGTGTCCTCATGGGGAGATTCTTTCACGTTACCGATTTTCCTGGTGGATATACACTGACACAGTGAAACTCTTGAATGCTGCCCAAAGTTTTTTAAATAAACAAGCAAAATGAATCCCGAGTCAATTCCTTCATCCCCACACTAAGCCTTTATGGTATTGTCACCGTGTGCAAGGGGCCAGGGACACGCAGAGAACAGAGACAACATTTCAGTGGGAGGTGGGTAAACAAGTAAATAAAGGAGACCATTTCCGATAGTAATGTGTCGTGAAAACGTAAGACATTGCTTGGATACTGAGAGACTCCAGTGAGTGAAGAGCAAGCAGGACTGTGGTGGCTTTGGAGAGGTGGCGGCTGATGACCCCTCCTGGTGGTCACATATGTACTGAGACCTGATAGAGGAGGAGAAGTGGGTGATGTCTGTCATCAGTGGAATGAACAGTCCCAGCAAGGAAAAACAGCAAGTGCAAAGTCCCTGGGGCTAGAAAAAGCTTGGCTTCATCCTGGTATCAAAGGCAACTGAATATCCTTAGGGGCCAGGACAGGAGGAGAACAAGCAGAAGCAGTGGTGTGGGAAAGGTACAAAGCAAGTCAGGAAGACCTTGCCCAGCAGTCCATCAAGACTCCGGATATGATGGGGTGATACAATGACTTGGGGTCACCAGCGGCTGATCCAACAGGACGGGCTTGTGATAAATACGAGGAGAGAAGGCTCTGTGTAGTTGCTACTCAAAAGGGCTACAATACTTACTTCAAAAAAAGTTTTTAAAATATTTTGAGTAACAGATTATAATATATTAGAAAATAATATAATAATGTATAACAATATAATAATATATATTTACTATAATATGATACCATTAGAAAAACATTACAACACATCCTCACCTTGAACAATAAAAAGAAAAAGAACACATAAGGTAAATGTGCCTTTCTTAATACCTGTCCCCTTTCAATGGCCCTGTGACACCACTGCTGGACTCTGAAGTCCCTGGGTAACAATGCTTTGTGGATCATTTCCTGGCCCTTTTCCCTGAGGCTAGGACCCCTGTCTGCCACTGCCCACCTCCCACCTCTGCCTGCCTTACCCTGGGAGAACCTGCCAGCCACAGGGTAGAAAATCAAAAGATTTTATATCAAAGACATCGTATGAGTTTGCCTTTTCCCCCAAACCTGGTTCCATTTCTGTTTTTTTAAACCTCGAGTTTTCACAATTTGGTAACAAGGCGGGAAGCTCATTACCATTGTGCAACCCTGAGATTACACCCCCATGGACATGCAGTGCCGGCAAGCTACAGAGCTGGAATTAATTGTTAAACAGTGAGTCATCCTCAGGCCCAAGGAACACATTTAAACAGCCTCAGAGGGCAGGCCTCTGGGCCCGCGGAGGCAAGGAATTCTCTTGGCCATGCACAGCAGCCATCTCCTCAGAAGCCATCTCTCCGGAGGAAGGCAGAGATAGGGAAAGGGGTCAGGATGGAGGACACCATGCAGGCAGCCCTCCTGCGGAGGTGCCCCTGCTGCTGGGAGAGGCTGCAAGGCCTGGACGTTTAGGTCAGAATGACCAAGGTACAGATATGAGATTGCTAACATCCTCCAACAGTGACCGCATCTCTCCAAGCCACGACCATCTCACTCTCCAAGAGCCAGGCACACTGTGGCAGCAGGCCATTTCCACACCAGGGCCTTCCAGGAGTAAAAGTTCATTTAGGAAGAAATGCATCTGCATCAAACTTAACCCTGAAAACATAAACCAGGGGACATTCCCAACAAAACTGCTACTTGACATGGAAGGGACCTTAATACTGTGTTCCTGATACTAGTTTGTTTCTGCACTGAATCAATCTGGGGTGTGTTTATTTGCAGAAGGGCCTTCAAGACCATCAGGTTTTGAAATTGACAAAATTTATTTCCTTTGGGTGCTTCTAGTTCAAAACTTAATTACCCCCGTTTGGATCTATTCAATGTCATCAGTGTGGGGAAACTTCACTTACCCAAATGTTTCTAGAGAACGGATAAGAAGTCTTGACTAGATTGATGAAAAAATTTCCAAATTGCTGATCTGGGGAGGGGAAATGGTTTTAGCACTTGTATTGAACATATTATATGCTGTGATTTAAGTGCACACTAATAAGTAAAATTAAGTTAGTCACTGAAAAACTGCTATCCATAATGGGCTTTTATTACATAATAATGAATTACATTATATCACTGAAGCTTAATTTTTTAAATCAATGGGAAACAGACTGTGTCAGATTTTCTAGGGTATAATTTGAATTTAAGTTACACAGTGCTTGGGACATAATGGAGCATTCTCAATGGACAGTGAGAGGCTTTGGTAGATTCAAGGTGTGGGGATGCAGAAGCAGGAGGGGGGTGTCAGGGAAAGGGAGACTGGCCCAGAGAGGAATAATGAATTCTAAAGTGTGGGTCTCAGTTGACAAGCCTGAGAAAGAAAAGTAGCAGAGAGAGTAGTGGGACTTGGATTTGTTAAGGGTGTACTGCAGACAGTCTGGGCTATGATCAGCGGCCGCACTGCGTGCTCCCAGTTCAGACAGCTTTAGCTCCTTGACCTGAAATAGTCGGCCTGAAATGGTCATGTCCTCTGAAAGGGGGAGGTGTTTGGAGTCAGCCTGTACCTAGTGTAAAGCCAGGCTCTGGAGGTTAGAGATGGGCATGGAATCGCTGACCTAGGGAGGACCAAATTACACCTTGGTGGGCAACTCTAGCCCGTCCATTCCGAGCAGAATGCAAGCTGCCAATACTGCTGTCCAAGATAAAAACCAAAGATACCCCAAGAGCCTTTGTGGCATACCACTCACCTCACTCCCGGACCCAAAGGTCTATGTGATTTGAGAAATCCCCAGGAAGTGACATGTATAAGAGCCCATGAGATAATTACGGCCTTAGCACCCCAAGCCTTGCTGTTCTGGCTGCTACTTCACCTGGCCTGCCCTGCAGACACCTGGTGACCTCTCGCTCCTCCTGTGTCCTTCTTATCAGAATAACGATGAAATGGTGTGAGTGTGTTGAAGCTCTGGTGGGAACTGCCAAACGCCTTCCTTCCAAAAGTGGCTGCAAACGAAGGGAATTTGTAGCTACAATTCTATATGATTCATTTGCCACGGTATTACGTGCCACTTTGATTCATGGCAACTGTAATATTTCAGCTGAGCTATGGGTTAGACAGGCCAGCCCAGGACAGCAAGTGCCAGTTACAGCTTTCTAAGTTTGAAACACCAACACAATAATGCATAAAAAAAATTTTCCTGCTACTTTTATGTGGAAAAACTCCGAATGTCTTAATCAGACCTCGTTGAGGCTTCCATTACATCTAAGATAGAAAACGCATCAGCTAAGAAGTAGCAAGAAACCTGGATCCATTCATTTCCACTAAGACGGGGATGGGCGATAGAACGAGCTGGAAAATCACAGGTATTCGGGTTAGACAGACAAAAGGAGCTCCCTAAACCGCATTCCACACTCCTCGTGCAGGCATACTGCATTAAATCAGCCTGGCCCACCACTTTAAGTACAAACGTAAGCCTCAAGATAATTCTCACCAGCTACAACACGATTTCTGGACCAGAGGTTATGGGGAATCAGGCTGAAAAATTTTTATCAACATCATATCCTTAAAGTAAGCCCTACTCTACCAAGATCTGCTCCTGAAGCCATAGCTAGCAGGAATGGTACACTCGGTGGGCACAGCTTAGGAGGGCCACTTCATCTAAAATCTCTACCAGAGATCCCCTGAGAGCTCAGATCAGATGGCCTGAGAGGTTGCTCTCCCAAGGGCTAGGGCCCACCTTGATGCAGATATAAAGTGGAGCGTACTCAATGAACAGTTGCCAGGGTCCATTTCCAGATCTGACATACAAATTCTGGGCTCTGGGCTCTTGGAAGAGTCTTAGTAGTTTGGACATTTTCTATCCTGAGCAAACTGCAACTTTAGGGTAAAGAGTCAGAGATACATAACTCTGTGGTTTCCTGAAAGATCAGAACTAAAACTACTTTCCTGTTTTGTTTAGGATGTTACTCCATCTAGACCCTTCGCCTTTACTATTATCCCAGCTTCCTACAGAAATTGATTCCTAACTCCATGCAATTTGTCCAAACCAGAGGATAGTTTGATAAAAGGGATTTTTTTTTCCTTGTGACAACGTGTTTTTCCAAAGAAACCAGTCTCTGAAGTAATGGAGACATCAAACCAACCATGTGTATAGGTGGAGATCTCCTGGGCTCTTTTAATCCAGTCCCACCACTATATCACCAGAGAAACTATGGCCCAGAGATTCAACTGGCGACAGCAGTAGTGGCACAGCCACAAGCCCAAGCACTTCCCTCCTCTGCTCCTGTATGTGTGTGGGAGAACATGATTCCCTAACCATGCGCTACTTCTTCCACAGGGAGGCATATGGCGAGGTCCTGGAGGCTAACCCTAGATTGCTACCCTCTAGTATGTCATGGGGCAGACTTTCCAGTCTCCCTGAGGCTTTGGGACACTAACACCTAGTCCTTATAACTTGTCACATTCATTAAGTGAAAAGCGTATGGAGCACTGTGCCAGGCACGCAATGAAGGACCGTCACTATACTCTTCGTTGCTGTTATGATCAGTGACTTTACACACACACAACTCTTCTTCCACACAGGGTAGTATATTTGGTTCATTTTCAAAATAACATTAGAACACATTCTGTATTTTACTAACTGATTCCAATGTAGCCAAAAAGACATCCTAGTCAACATGCACTCTGGAGAATAAAGTCCCCAATGTCCTCAAAAGACCCAAGTTTGGGAAACATTCCTATTTTCCCCAGTGATGGAATTTCAGCTTCTCCACTGTGAGGTGCATGGTAAATCCCAAGAAGCATTGTGTTCCTATGACAGAAAGAAACCCCAGGGTTCCTCTTCCCAGGTATCCCACGGCAGAGCCAGGACTCCAAGGACCAATACTCCAGCACGGGGCAATGGGAACATGGGGGCAGGTGGTTTTGGTTGAATGAATAAGGCCCCAATCTCAGGTTGGCTCCTGGCTCTCTAGTCACTGACACACCACATCTGCAGTGGAGAAACTAAACTCAGATGGCAAGATGAAAAAAAGAAAGGCATGAACGGGGACCCGGAAAAGGGGGGAACTGGGCAATGAAAGCCACTTCATAGGATACGCCCAAGAGGTGGAACATTCCGAGAACAGAAAGAGACAAAGCTTATCAAGCAGCTTAAGTTCAACATACGTAAGTATGAAACACGGCTGCAGAAGGTGAGGAGGAAGGAGGGGAGGGGAAGGCAAGAGAGGAGGAGGAAAGAGAGGAGGAAGAGGAAGGAGAAGAAGAGGAAGGAGAGGGAGAGGGAGAGGAAGAGGAGCAAGAAGGAGGAAGAAGAGAAGGAAGGAGAGGTGGAGGAAGAAAAAGAAATGGAGGAGGAAGGGAGAGGAAGAAGAAGGAGAGAGAGGAGAAGAGAGAAGGACGAGGGTCAGAAGAGGAGGAAGGAGTGGAGGAAGAAGGGGAGTTGTAGAAAGGAGGGGAAGAGGGGGAAGGGAAGGGGAGGAAAGAGGAGGAGGCCGTGGAGCCATCATCTTGGGCTGCACGCATGGAAATGAACTACCTCGACTGGAAGCAACAATTTCCTTCCCTGGGGTGTAACTGTGGCAGAGGCGTTGGGATCAAGCCCACACTCCTGAGTTCAGATGAGGGTGCCCAAGACGAGGGTAGCAGGTACAGAGACGCTAACCTAAAGAAAGCTGGGACCAAGTACACGAGTGCTGTCTTCAATACCAAGAAAGTGTCCTTCGGGGAGGAGGACACCAGGGGCAAAAGGGTATTGGTCCTCGGAGAGCCTTTCTCACAATTACCTCTGAGTGGATAACCCATGGCAGGAAGTGTTTGCCAGAGGCTGAGTGATCCCAAAATCTTGTCAGGGCTACTGCAGTAGAAGGGCCACCAGCACTGGGTGAGCTACTGGGGTCCCCTGTGACTCTATGAGACCACAAAACAGCAGAGGAGGGAAACCCAGAGTTCTTCCTTCCAGGTGTCCCACGGCAGAGCCAGGACTCCAAGGACCAATATTCCAGCATGAGACAGTGGGAACGTGTGTGTGTTCCCAAGGTTTCTGTCCAGCAACTCTTATGCAAGGGTCACTGGCTCCTCCTCTGGCAACCTGCTGGTAACATGCCCTAAGTTCTCTTCTGCCCTCTGGAAGAGAAGTCAAGGTGCAAGGCTCCCAGCCACTCCCCCGGGGAGCGAACATTCTGGTTTTGTTTCTCTCCTGCCTGTAGGATCCTTCATGTATCCTGCATGTCTTGGAGGGGACACATTTCAATCAGTAGAGAGCCACCACTGTGTGTTCCCTCGCCCCAAGCATGCGGCCTCAGGGCAGTGAGCTCACTTTTCCACAGGTGCCCAGCAAGTGAAATCTGCGAGCTATCTCTTCAGATTTTTGCCAAAACAGCTATGGAAAGAAGGTTCTCCTTCTATGTGTACCTGATGCACCCAGCTCTGACTTCTGAATGTGGAGGACAGAGGCCTGACTCCTTGGGAGAACACGCAGCTGTGGACTCCATTTGTCCCTCTAGCCTCGGCTTTCAATGCTTCCCACTGTGACTCCACACTGTATCACAGCCCTTTAGCACTTGGTGATGCTCATGCGTATGTGTGAGGCAGAGATACACGACTGGTGCCCTTTAATTAAGGGTTTACTATGTACCATGTTGTAGATAATGTATGTGCTTTCATACATTATCTTTTTTTAAAAAGTTGCTGGGGACAGAACGCAGGCCCTTGTGCACGCTAGGCAAGGTGTAGGACTAAGCTACTCTCCCAGCCTCCCCAGGTTGTCTTAGCTGGCACAATCCTGCATGCAGTGTTGGTAGCGACATTCTTATATTACAGAAGCAAAAGACTGAACTTTAACGAAATTAAATATAAAAGGAAAGATATTAACACCACTGGTTTCTGCCTTCTAGCATCATTACATGTTCCAAAGGAACAGGGAAATAAATCTCTCCAGTGGCCCCTCTTCCTAGGACAGAGACAAGGTCACCTCTCCCCTACGCCTAGCATTCCACCTTCACCTCTCAGCACATAGCATTCATCTCCGACAGAGCCTCCCCTGGCTTCTCCAGGAAGTGAGTGGCTCGAGGTAGTGGAGACACCACTGAATTTCACCAAACCTCTTGCCTTCACCCCAGGCACAGGGCTAGACCACAGCTCCCAGGCTCATTATAGGAGGCAGGGGTTGAATTCCAGCCATGGGGACGTGTGCAGGAAGCAATGAGCATCACTTGCAGGCCTGGACCCTAGGACTCTGGTGCAACCTTCCATACTCTCTCCTGTCCCTTATCTGTCAACTAGTTTCATGGCAATCAGGGGAAGATGCCAAGGCCCAAGAGAACGACGCAGCCTTGGGGCGGAAGGAACATGGAATACTACATAACCTCCATCACCACCCACGAATCCTGGTTGGGTTGTGAGGTGAGTTAAAAAGAAACCCCTCCTGTTAAGTCACCAGGCCTTAGGGTATTTGTTACAGCACAGGCTCTTGCTGATATGCTCTTTCACAAGGTGCCCATAGGAATCTGTTCATGTCTCTATCTTTCCCTTGTCTACCAGGCTGTATCTCAGTTTTCCACGACCAATGCTTGTTTTCCTACTGCACTGATCTCCTCCTGAAAAGCAACTGTGTCTACCCATTTCTAGATCCTTCACACCTAGAACACAAAGCTTATGACTTCATTAAGGGCATGAGTCAATGAGTGGCTGACTGACAGAGCCCAGCTCAATTCCACACATACACAATACCTTAAAAAACTGCAGAAAACAAAACAAGCATCAATAAACAGCCCAAAGCTAGACACGAGGTTATCTAAGCCCCGGAAGGAGGGGGTGAAGGGGAGGGGGCATAGGAGGGGAAAGCCTTCCCCCTCCGGCCAGGTTCCCGCTCTGGCCAGGTTCCCCCAAGCAGACACACTTCCAGTGATAGAACCTTGCCTAAGAGAATGTTGGCTGGCAGGAATTTTTTCCTAGTGCTCCATCCTACAGTATTTTGAAACCTTTTGTTTCAATCGATTGGCAATGTTTAAACAGCATTTCACACAGAAGTACAATATTACTAATTAGGCAATAAGGAATAAGACAGTGTCATTTCATGGTAATGCATCACACACCCAAAGAAAAGCCCTCCCTCTTTCCAATGCGTTTTAAAGGATGTCGCATCATCTCGTTTTTAGCGCAGAAGAGGGATTCCATTCTGGTAACAAGGAGCAAGTTCCAGCAAGGCGTGCAGTTCCCTAGTGAAGAAACACAGGGCATGACCTAAGACTCACCAGCTGGGCTGGAGAAGTGCTGGCGTCCAACAGCAAGATCTGAGCTCTCGTCTTGGTCGGAGGTGGCCACTTGCAGGACTTCTTTCCTTCCCTTCCATCAGTGATCTCAAGGGACCCATATCTTCTTTTCCTGCATAAAGTGCCTCAGGTATTCTTACGGGGTCTTTTTTCTTCTTCCTTAAATATCACTAGTTATCAGATTCCTTAACGAGTATGTCACTTTAATAGAAGCTGTCACAATTTCATGCTGCTTTAGTTCTTCTTACGTCAGCTAAGTCGCTGTGCCTGAGGATGACCTCAGGTTCCTTCCTCCTCCCCTGGGTTCCCACTCTATTCACCCATGCCTTCCCAAATGGCTAGCAGCCCTGCGTCATGGGGTGATCCTTCAGAAGCTGGACCTGGTCCCCTTGCCTGAAACAGCATAGTCAGTGTCTACATGGGCACTGCTTTAGAGTCTAGGCAGGAAGCCAAGATGTCCCTGGATAGCAGTGAGTTGTGTTTCCACAGGTCTGGGTGAGGCGTCTTCTGGTCTGAAAAGGATTCCTTTAGCCCCCTCTCTTTACACAGATCAGCTCTTATCTATGCACCAGTTTTTCCCCATTCCTCTGATCACTACTCGGTCTCAGTGTTTGACACAGAGCCTGAACGATGCCTCTGTCCTCGCTGCATCTGATGGGGCAGCAGAGAAATCCTGCATCTATTTATGCCGGATTCACACAAGGGTGTGAACCAAGGCTCCACAAGACCCATCCTCATGACCGCTTCTTCAGCCTCCTCTTCTGAAAATCTGTGCTATTTAATACATTCATGCCAGATTTGAGGCCACTGATTCAGTATCACATATGACTTAGTAGCGATTTTCCACATTTCTCAGAGAACACTTCTGTGTAAGGTTCCCACTACTGTGACGAAGTATCTGAGATACACAACTGAAGGAGGAAAGCTTTATCTGGGCTCACAATCTCCAGGGTTTCAGTCCATGGTCAGTTGGCCCCATTGCCTCGGTTATGCGGCAAGGCAGCATCTCGTGGCAGACAGTGCAAGGTGGAACCAGTCTACTCACCTCATGACACCAGGAAACAAAGTAAAGAAAGGGAGGGACCAAAGTCCCCATATTCCCTTCAAATGCATGTCCACAGTGACCTAACTTCTTCTACTGGGTCCAATTTCCTAAAGGCACCATCCCCTCCCAACAGTACCACAGGCTGGTCAGCCAAGCCTTCAACACATGGACCTTGGAGGATATTCCAGGTCCAAATTTCATCCTTGCTCCTTGCCCCCGCCCTCTCTCCCTCTGTCTCTGTCCCTCTCTGTGTCTCTCTCTCTCTCTCTGGCAGGGGAGACATAGAAGAGATTTACTCCATTAGATGTAATAGGTTTAATGCCTGTAGAGACAACCTCTTATTGTCCTACACAAACACTTTGCAGATGTAAACAAATAAAACTAGATTGAGTCCAAACTATAAAACTGCAAATCAAAATGAGTATTTAACTCAGCATCTACAAAACTTAACATTGTGTCAACTGCTCAAATACTGCTCGATTCAGAGATTTACCTATTGTTATAATAGTTTATGTCACAAGACCAAAACAAATAGTTTATTCTTAACAACCCTATAAAAAGGTAGCTATCCTCTCCAGTTTCATTAGAGCAAACACATTCCATTTGATGTGGGATGTAGGTACATTTTAAGAAGTCTGAGGGGTTGAAGGGCTGAACATGAGTCTTGTTACAGCTTTCTTTAAGAGGAGACTGAGAGAAGTGCTGGAATCTGGGGCTATCCTGTGGTCAGGGAGATGAATGGGCCCTGGGTGCACACACTGACCAGTTAGCCATGAGTGTCTAGGGAGCCCTCATCACATGAGGGTCACAGAACTCAGCTGCTGTCAGAAGTCTAAGATGCTCTCAAGGTGCAGCCTGGAGCCCCACTGGACAGACAAGGCACAGAAGGCAGATGAGCAACGCCTGGGGCTGCAGTGCCAGGGCCACACGCGGCTGAGGCGCTGTGCGGGGCTGCCGTGGGGAAGGGGCTGCAACAAGACTATTTCTCGGATTCCAGGCTGGAAGCCTGAAATCAAGGTGTTGGCAAGGTTGGTCTTCTCTGAGGCCCCTCACCTTGGCTTGTCCAGGGTCATTCACTCCCTGGTCATCACGCAGTCTTCCCTCTGCGTGTGGTGCTCTCATCACTTCTCATAGGACACCAATCCAATTGGGTTAGGCCCTCTCCTAACAGCCTCAGGTCACCCTAATTACCTCTTCCAAACCCCTATCTCCAAACACAATCACTTTCTCAGGATTGGATTAGGATGTCAACATATGAATTCTGAGGGTCACAACTCAGCCCATAGGAGTTGGCCAAGAGATAAGAATTGACTCACTGCATGAGCTTAGAGTCAGGGCGAGACCCTGCAGGCAGGTGGGCACTGGACAGTAGAGTGGGGCAGCAGCTCCAGTGAGAGGAGGCATAGCTCCTAACCTGCTGTGGGACCTCACCTTCCCTGTCTACCTCACTGCCTCCCACACATGAAAACAGAGAGGAATTGGAGCTGCTGGTAAAGTGCCTTTAGCAAACCAGAGAAGTAGACATCCAAGAAAGAGAGAATTCTGAAGGTGCCAAGTGATAGCCCCCGAAATTTCCACTGCATGGCCACAGGTATAAGAAAAACCTATAGCAATGTCAGGCTATACGTACAGCCATCTGGGGAGAATGAGCCACCCACCTTGACATTCCATGACTTCCAGCTGGCCAACTCTCTAAAAATGTCTGTTCCACATTCCCTTACTTAAGACTTTAGCCCCAGTGAAAGGCAGTACCCCTTGGAAGGGTGGTATTCTAATTCACTGTGAGTCATTTAGATCCTGGTGCTAATGAGCACATTTGGGAATACAGGGAGGGAGAATGCGAAGGCCCCAAGCCTCTGAAGAAGGCGGGCTTAGAAAACAAGACTGCTCCCTCCTGCTGCTTTATGTCCTGCCTCTCTGACTGGAACACGAGCGCTGTGAGCACAGGACTTAGACTTCTTCCTCACTGCCTTTCCAGAGCCCAGGACTGTGCCTGGCACATGGAAATCAGTGGAAGATCTCTGCTGAAGGAAGGAAGGAACAGATGAAAAACTGTGGAGAGGTACTGAAGACGTTTTTTGACTATTTCATATTCTAGACGTAGGCTCATGGTTGGGGCCAGTCACATTGTCAAATCAATGTGGTCTACACTTAAATCTGACAGGAGACGGCAAGGACTGTGTACCCATAATTCTTCAACAAAGACTCCGAAGACCACAAACTCATCTCAGGTTGCCAGTGGGGCAGATCCTCCCCAGTGCCCAGGAGCAGCTGTGAACCCCAACCCCTTCAGCAGTTAACTGCAGGCCAAGGCAGGGGAATTCAGAGTTCTTCCTGCAGTCTCCATGCACCTTAGAAATACTGAAAATAAGGAAAACATGTTCTTTAAAATAGCCCTAGTCCACAACCTCAGAAGACTGCTGAAAATCAAATCCCCCCCCCCCCATCCGCTGAGTGCAGAGTCAACATCCTCTTCCTGCCTGCCTCTCACACACACCTGAAATCCCCACTCTGGCAAGCATTTGCTCTGACAGGAAACCAGGAGCTACAGGGTGTGGAGGACCGGGTGGAGAGAGAAGATTCCTTTCAGAAACGGATTTGGCCAATTAAGAAAAATTGCAAAAGCTTTCAGATCAGGCACAGGCTGACTGTTGAACACAATCACCAAATCTCTCTCTGTCTCTCTTCCTCTCAGACGGATGTAACTCGTAACAGATTTTACATTCACTGGAAGCAGGCTGAAACACTTTCCATGTCAACTTCTCAGGCCAGCTACAGCTGAGCATCCTAAGAACCTGCAGAGTCAGAGGTGACGAGATGCCCCTGTCTCCCTGCCTGCTTATCTATTCACAACCAGCTACTACCCTAGGTCCTTGGGAACCTCCTGCAGTGAGGAGCAGGGAAAGAATGATGAACAGGGTTGGCATTAGGGGCCACTTCACATCCAGTACTCTCCAGTCCCACTCCCCAGGCACCACTCGCAGGCAGCCCACAGTAGTGCTTCTTAAATTTGATGCTGATATAAAGCACTTAGAAACTTTGATGAAAACTGGAAGACCTGTCTCCAGAAAATGGGCGCGCACACACACACACACACACACACACACACACACACACACAGGCTCTTTTGTATCCAGATGATCCCCTCCTTATGAGGGTTTGAATCAGCCTTTTTCAATGTTATGATGGTGCAAAGACAACACGCATCCAGTGGAAACCACATTCAAACTTCCAATTTTGACATTTGCCTAGGCTGGGATTATTCGGTCTAATCCCCTTTCGAGATGTGGCGCGGTAGGAGTGAGCTACCGTGCCCAATCAGCCCTGGGGTGAGGAGAGGGAGCCACCGACATGCTACAGTGTGCTGCGTTGCTGAGCTGGGATGCTCGTTAGGCTAGGTGTACTCGATGCATTTTTCACTCATCTTTTTCCACTTATCATCACTGGGGATTGAAGCCAGGGCCTTCACTCTGAGGTACATCTATAGCCCTTTTCTTAATTGTTTGAGATAGGGGCTTGCTAAGTTGCTAAATTGCCTAGGCTGGGTTCAAGCTTGCATTCCTTCTGCCCTAGCCTCCCAGAGTGCTGGGATTATAGGTTTGCTCCCATGTCCAGCTTCACTTAACTATTTTTGAGTTAAAGAAGGGATGATCAGGATATAAGCCCATTGTAAACTGAGGAGTATTTGTACATTTTTAGCAGGTGTCCCTACCTGCTTATGCATCAGAGTTACTTGGGAAAACTTGTCAGATTCCTGCAGAGCTCCTTCCCACCCTCACTAACGCAGAATTGCTGGAGGTGACGGCCAGACTTGGTAGCTTGGAAACCACCCCTGGTGACTGAGACCTAACTGGACACCAGCCTATGACCAGGTATTCAGGAACCTCTGCTCCAGGGACTCCCAAGACCTCAGGTTAAGGTTTTCCTTAACTGTTTTCCTCCAATGTCAGGAACAGGAGCTTTCCTGTTTTTGAGCCAGGAATTATGCTGAGTGGTTTCCCTAAATTAACTCATTTAACTTCATCTTCACAGAAATCATGTGAAGGGAGTAATATTATCCCCCTTCAATAAGTGAAGAGCAGAGACTTAGAAGGGCTAAGGAATTTCCTGAAATTGCCTGGCATAGGATGGGTTAAGCACAGAAACGAAGACAGACTGATTCTGAAGTGCTCTCTTTCTGGAGGACAGCATGATCAAAATCCTACCCAGCAGCTTCTAGATAAATGCCCTTCCCGTCATGCCAAGGATGTGTGTCTTTATCACGAGGCTCACACACAGTAGGGTGTCATCTGCCTGCTGACCTCCTTGCATTCCTTAGGTTCAGAGGTGCACAAGGGCACACGGTAGTCGTCTTGGAGTTTCCAGTCCCTGGCACTGCCCTGGCCCAAGTGAGCCCTTCAAGGATATTTCCTGGATAAATTAGACAAAGGAAGGGAAGGAATGTGAGGTGAAGCTGACCACTTCTCCTAATTAAAACTTCAGTAGAGAAGCCACTTCCCCGGAACTTTAGATTTCATGACCCCAATATTATGAAATATCAGTGACCTCCCCACAACTCCCCAGTATGCAAAGAGACTATAAAACCTCCACAAATACGAGTGGTTTTCAACTCAGAGTTCAACTCAAGTCAGACAGTCTGCCCAGGGCCTGGGGAAGGAAGGGAAGGTGGTGGTGGAAGGTGGTGTATGAGCAGGGCAAGAATCCCAGTAAGGAAAAATACTTGTGCGAGACACTGGGAGAGGAGACTAACACCAACAGAAACAAATGATGCCCATCCGCAAAACACTGCAGGGTGCGTGGGCCTACACCCAAACGTTCTCACTGGTGGACACCAGAGCTCAGGCCCCGCCCTCGTCAGACTTCCCCATTGCTCCACACACTCTGACGGGGCTGGTTCTGTTGGGGGTATTATTAAACACAAGTTCATGGGCTCAGGGCAGGTACCATTGTAAACCCACACATTTTCTGGCCAATTCCTTCCCAAAGTCAAATTCCCTCTCCAACATCTCAGACAATCATCCAGCTCCTGCTTGAATGTTTCCAGAAATGGGGAACTTGGGGCCTCTGTACATATTTCATTTCTGAGCACCTCCTTACTGACCGCTGCACATCCACCCTGTGGTTTGAATTCTTCATCGGTAAGTAGCCCAGACACAGCTTACTCGCTTTGCTCTCTCTGCATGACCCTCTTGGAGTGCATCTCTGAGCCTGGCTCCTCCCGCTGTCCATTATGGGCCATGCGGAAGGCATCCCTTGCAATCCGTCATCTAAGCTCTCTAGGCTGCAGTGTTCTCATCTATGAAATGGTGGCAACCACACTGCCTACCTCGAGGGGCTGCTGTGAAAATTAAATAATGAGCTGTAATGATGATATCATTACTCTTTATTTTCCTCCCCCTGGCCTATGCACTATTCACTACTCATCTGCAGATGAAGCCTGGAGTTGTATCCTATTTTTGGCAGCCCCGATCACAACAAGAGTAAAAGAAACACCCGTCATTTTTTCACGTGAGCTACCTTCTAGCCTGCTCTCCCCCAAATCATGTGTTTAAGGCAATGGGAGTTCGGGAACCTAAATCTCATCCTCCAGTGTTCTCCTGTATAGTTCAGCTTAGCACACCGGACTGTTGTGATCTTATTTACCTTAACTCTGTGCACACTGAAGGCCTGGCACTGCCTGATCCAGCCGTCCATTTGCCTGCAACACAATCTCTCGGTGGCTTTACAAATAAGCTCAAAGACCAGAGACTCACAGACTTTCTCTTTGAGATGATTTCATTTCAGCTCAACATTTAACAAAGAAACTGAAGTGCAAAAAGATGTGTTGGCTTCCAGGAGATCAGCAAGGTGGTTCCAGTCATCATACCTGCGGTCACATGTCCATCCCTTCTTGTCCTCAGGGCAGCGTGTGCATAGGGACTGCCGCCAAACGCAACCTTCTCAGAATGCAATGTCAGTATCTATAGCATCTGCCAGCCTGTCCTCTGTGCCTAGCACTGTGCCAGACACACTGGAATGACTCAAAAGATTCTTATTAAACAAATGCATGATCTTATTTGACACTTGTGACAACCCTCGCTTTGACATTGGTGAGAGACTTGGTTAAACAACTCACTCGAGGTCCCCAGCTGGTTCTGGAGGTACTGTGATTGGAAACATGGTCTGCCTGGCTCCAGAGCCAGTCCCTGGAACCCCTTGCTTTACTGCCTTCCTATCAGCAAAAAAAATTTTCTAGAATGCAGCACTCTGGACAGTCAGAAGGAAAGCTTTTTGTATTCCATCTGAGAGCTTATCCACTGCAGTCATATGTCCAAACTTATATCTAAATCAGACAAGTGGGAAAAACCTACCAAGACCTAAAATATCTTTGAGCAGAGAAGAACCTGTAGTCTCTCCTCTCCAAGTGACTCACTCCTTGGTTCTGTGCTCCCACTGACTCATCCTGCTGGGACATTCCGCTTCCTCGGCAAGCAGAAGGGCTCCATGCCAGTGTTGCCAGTGCTCAGGCCCTGCTGGGCTTTGCAGCAGATGCTGGTTCCAGGGAGAAAGAAGAACCAGAGCTTCCTTCCTAACACTTGCCCACCCACCATACCCCAGGTGGATGTTTACTCTGCTCTAGGCCCTTCGTCCTTTGCAGACACCAGGGAGGAGGGAAGAGATTCTTTCTGTCCATCTGTACTTAGGCGTGTGTGGTGTTCTGAGTGTAGGTGTGTGTTTATACCTGTGTGTTTGCTTACCAGAAGGAAGGCATCATGCATTCATCTACTGCGTGCTCAACCTCACAACAGACACTAATGGGGGTTACAGGGAAGGAGAAGATATGCTTCCCAGTCTAGCAGGCATGAGCAAAGAGTGTGGTCTGCTCAGGGACAGTGGGGACCCACCTAGCCAAACAGCTTGTACTGAAGGGTAGAGACAAGATAAGGCCCTAAATATCAAACTAGCAAAGTTTTACCTTTCTACTGTTGGACAAAGAAACCATGGGAGTTTCATTCAAAGCAGAAAACAAACATGGTGGGATCCAAGTCTCAGGCGATCAGTCTGCCGTGGTACATACAATGGTACAGAAGGTGAGTAAGCCAAAGGTGAGATCTCTCTGAGGGAGGGCTAGCACCACGAAAGTATGGAATAAACGTACTTCTCACTTCACCTCCCAGTACTTGTTTGTGGCTGTGATTATGAAATCTTGATTGTTCTTTTCCAGTCTGCTGGCTGACTCTGTGTTTGTCCTTCATCCTTCCCCCTTCCTCACTTCAGTCACATCCGTTCCTTCTTCTGGATGCCCTTCTTGCTGAATCTCTTCCAATTTTTATATGCAGGTCTGGAGCCAATATTCTAGCGGCATTCCAGTAATTACAATGATCTGCTCTAACAACAATGGGGATCCGGGTCAGCCTTCGGTATGCAGAGCCCGTAGTGTTTGCAGTAATTATGAATCAAGCATCCAGCAGGGCAATGGGTTCGATGACCTCACAGGTCCCTCCAACCTTAAAGACTCTATGGATCCCTAGGTGTAATGGTGTGCACCGGTGGTCCCAGCTACTGGGAAGACTAAACAGGAAAATCACTCATGCCCAGGAGTTCTAAGACAGTCTAGGCTGCATAGCAAGACCCTGTCTCAATTTTTTAAAAAGTTTATAGGTGTCTATGGGTCTAGGGCATTGACTCCCCTAAGGCTTTGTTTCTTTTGTAGTACAATTCTCTTGGCCAGGAATATGGTAAGAACATCAAGTCACTAACTACCATCACTAGGTCCGGGAGGCTCCACAGTTCTCTGGCAGACACTGCCCCTGACTTCTATGCTGTGCCTGTAACTCCAACAGGCAGGATGCCTACAAATGGTCATGAATACTACAGATTAGGAAAATAGAGTTTTATAAAAGACTTTAGATCCCAAGTTATCAAACACTTACCTCAATGCTCATTTAGCCCATTAAATCAGTACCGATTTCTTCAACTCACAATAGGGTTACACCCTGAACAACTTACAGTAAGTTGAAAGGCCTACCTTATACCTACCCAGAACAATTGTATCAGTCCTCATCGGGGCTAAATCATCTAATGATAAGGCCTACTTTGTAAGAAACTATTGGCTATCTTGTGTAGCTTACTAAATACTTGGATTTTGGAAACATTTGGCAATCTGGCACAGTGCAGTGTATCAGCTGTTCACCTTCCTGATCATGAACTGACAGGGAGCTACGGCTCACAGTCACTTCCCAGCACACTGCCCACCGCATACTGCCAGGCCGGGAAAAGATCAAAATTCAAAATTGGAAGTAAGGTTTTTTACTGAATGTGTATCATTTTCACACCATCATAAAGTCAAAAATCATAAGTCAAACCTCCTACACTGAGGACCATCTGTGTCAGGTTGTTCTAACCAGCTTCTTCCCAGAACCTTTGGAATTCATTTAAAAAAAAAAAAGGGTACACCCGAAGGTCCTGCTAAGACTCTTATGTTCAGGAAGCCCCAGATACACCCTAGCGGACACAGGTCATGAAGGAAGTCAGACAGTCTGCCCAGGGCCTGGGGAAGGAAGGCATTTTCCAGGGACAGAAAGAAGTTCACGGTTATATGCGACACCCACCAAGAGGGAGCCAGACCTAGGTCTTAGGGCCCACATTTCCAGACACAATGTCCTGATACCACAAGATAATTGCTCAGAGTCCAACTGAGCGATTGGCATGCCACTGTGCAACGCTGAGTTGTCTGAACATAATCCTGCACATGGCACCAACTCTGAGTTTGGTTCATCCCACACAAAAAGTAAGGTTCGCTCCTCCTACGGTCTTTTAAGACAAAGAGCTAACGGCACCGGCCCAGGCAGATACTTGGTAAATGCTAGTGCCCTTCCCTCTCCAACAGCAATGTTTCCTCCATGCTTCTCCTTGCATGAGGACTCCACTGCCCTCCTGCTAAACTGATGGAACTGGAAGCCACCAAGGACAACTGCCAAGTGAATATTCTGCCACTCCACCAACGAGCAGCTTTCTTTTAATTAGAGAGTGAAAGTCCATTGCTAAGGCATAATACCCCTGCCTTAGAGTCTGCTCCCTTCATCACGTCCTTCCTTTTTGTCTGAAGAACCTGCAGTTTGAGAGGAAGCGCGCAGCCTGGGTCCCTCCTCACTTCTCTTGGTCTCATCCTCATGCCAGGCTTGTGGAAAAGAGGCTCAGGTTTCAGAGGAGCACCAGGAATAACGACAGGGAAGGACAAGAAGGAATACTTACAGGCTTTCTTTGGGGCAAGATCTGCTTGAATTAGACTCAGTTTCAATTTTTACTTAAAAACATCTCTGTTTAAGTTGAGGTCGAGTGTATCTCTAGTTGTTTCCGCTGCATATGCAAGCCCAGAGGAGAGAAGATGAACAAGGGAGAACGGCTACTTGACAGGGAGCGAGGCTGCTGGTACATACCCATTCTTGGTTGTTAAGTGCCCTGAGATTCACAAGTAGCCTATGATAGGCAAAGATAGATGCTCACCCATAGAGAGGCTCTGAAGATGCTGGAAAGGCTGCTTGTATGAAAAATGTGTCCCAAGTTCATGGGGAAATCCAAATGTAGAAGATATGGTGTGTGACTGATCTGCACCTCACAGCATCAAGCATCTTTTACGGTGAGCCAGCTGTGGCCATGGTCCCCATGATAACTGTTTAGAGATAGATGGATGGCATACACTTGACACAGACAGACCTAGTTCTGGATTCATCAGAAACTCCCCCTGAATGTACCTAATTAGCCAATACTTCTTTAGCAATGATGAAGATATTCCAACAGATATGTAACTGCCATAAAAGGAGATGGTCAAGTAGTGGCGTTTTGCCCATGCATCGCACTTTTCGTATGAAATGTAATTCCACTACTGTGGGGTGATGACTTTGGAGTCATTCTTCTGGTGTCTGGGGGAGGAAAGATTCCACCCTGGGATTTTATGCCATAAAGTAGTCAACAGTGCTGAGAAGAATGCTATGCCTAGGAGTCCCAAGGATAAAACTGAGAGGGAATTACTTTCTGCAGTCTGACTTCTGGCCAACTGCACAAATTCCTTGACAAACAGACAAAGCACCTTTTTTCCCACTGTACCAGGTGCTGGCTGGTGAGAAGGGAAGCTTTACTAGGGTTGAAGCCTTTCTAGTCTGAATTCTGAACTCAGTTGTGCCCTTACCTGCCTAATCCCCCTTCCCAAAGAGTCGGAGAAATTCTTCAAAAGACACAAGGCAGATCATGTCACACCTCTGCTTAAAATCCTCCAGCACCTGCTCATCTCATCTGAGGGAAAACCAAAGTCCTTAACATGGTCTACAAGGCCCTGCAGGATCTGCCCCTGTCCCAACACTCTCACTGTATTTCATGTTAACTTCCCTTCACTTACCCCACACCAGCCACACTGGCCTCTTTGTGGACCCAGCCATGCACCACCCCAAGGCCCTCTGCCAGCATGCTACTCTGCATCAGGTTTCCACCTTCTTCAGACATTGGGCTTCTCATGAGAGCTCTTGATCCTATTTAAAATTTTAAGCCCAAATCCCTCCCACTCCACCAGTCAGCAATCCTTATGCCCCTGTTCTGCTATATTTTTCTCCATAGCCTTTGTCACCATCAAACTCAAAGTACAATCTTTTGTTGTTTGCCTTCCCCAACTAGAATGTAAGTTCCAAGAAAGCAGGATTTGCACTGTTGTCTTCTCTGCTAAGCCATCAGGTTTCAGAGCGATGCCTAGCATATAGTTAGAACTCAATAAATATTTGTCTAGTGAATTCATTAAAGCTCTATCCTCTTCTCCGAGGGCACTGTTTTAGTTACTTTCCTTGTTGCTGAGACAAAATACCCGACACCCAAAGTTAAGGGAGGAAAGGTTCACTTAGCTCACAGCTTGTAGAAGTTTCAGTCCGTAATCGGCTGGCTCCAAGGCAGGGCGGCGTCACAGAGGAGAAGCAGTTCATGGTGGGCAGAAGGTAGCAAAGCAACAAGGGACGACGGCAACTCTTTCTATCCCTAATATCTTATCCAGGCAATTTAGAATGAGTAGCACTCCCACCCTTAATCCTAGTACCCTTGATCCTAGCATTGCACCATGAGTCAATCTCAGTGCCACACGCACTAGATCCAGCCACCTCTGAAAAAAAAATCTCACTTATGACTGCATGAGGCTTTGGGGGGACATCTAGACGAAAGTCACAGCAGGCATCAACTCATTCCTCTGAAAACGGACCCAGAAGATGGGAAGGCATTTGTTCTACTTTGCCTGTCAAACTAACTCCGGATAACCCACAAGTTGAGGAGGGAACATTCTTTTTTGTAGAAGCCCATCTACTAAATGCAAAAGGAATGATGGAATCAAAAAATAAACATTCGGGCTGGGGATATAGCTCAGTGGAATAAGTGCCTGCCTGGCAAGCACAAGGTCCTGAGTTCAATCCCCAGTACTGCAAAAAAAAAAAAAAAAAAACATTCTACAGGCCCTAATACGTTAGTCATCGTTAATCTCCCATCATGGTGTTTTGAAATTCTGTATCATTGTTTTTATTGGTTTTTTCCTCTATAAAATAAAAAAGCAGTAATGGCTCTGGGCAACAATCACCCATGGACACTGGAACCATCAGGGGAAGATCAGTAGTGCACTCTCTGGCAGATGAAGACAAAAGCAGACGATCCCTCAGCCCACTCCTCACACTCGGCACAGCTAGAAGAGCTTCCTGGTGAGATCTGGCAGGAAGAGCAGAGCCCCCGCTAGAATACCCTTGACATGCCCTTCAAAATCAAATGGGACCTGACTCTAACTTGCAGTTTGCAGGAAGTATAGAAGATAGAGAAACAAATCAAATGACCAAGTGGGGCAGTAATCTACCGAATAAAAATATGGTCTATTCTACGGGCACAGTTTCTTCAAAAAACCAGATGATATTTCCAATGGGAGGGGACACCGTCAGAGACCAAAAGAGAGTCACAGCACATAAAACAGATATTGTGTGCAAATTTTCGTAGGGTCCTGATTCAAACTGTCAAACGCCATTTCGACGTAATAAGGGCAATTTAAATATGATGTGAGAATTAGCTGGTATTAAGGATCCCCTGTGTTCTGGCTTTTGTTATTGCCTGGGGCAATGTAAACATTTAAAAAATAGTATTTGTCTATTAGACATGCATATGAAGTGCTTACAGATGAGACTACACAATGGCTAACAGTGGCTTTCAAAAACTCCAGAAAAAAAAAGTATGGAAAGAAATAGAAGAAAACCAAGCGAGCAAGCGCTGATGACTCCTGGACCCTGAGTGGGGAGATGGAGGGAGCGAGACGTGCTGCCACTCCCTCTACTTTGATTATATTAGCAATGTCCCTTTATAAAACATATTTTTAAATATAGCTTCCCATTTTATAGATGAACTTGATGAAGTAATACTAGAGTTCCAAGTACCTAGCATAGTTCTGTGCACCCTATCACTCTGGCTGGAGGTCAAATACTGGAAAAAGAGTTGGTAATGTTATGATTGTGCATGTACCAAAGGGTTCAACGCCCTAGGTTAGAGAAACTCCTCTGGTGTTCACCCTGAGGCACAGGCCAGATACTTGGTGCTCCTCTAGGGCTCTCATTTGCCTGAGAGTACTCGGAAGACCAGCCCTCGGCCTGGCTGGATTCCTGCCTATCCTCTCTGGGTAAAGCTGTGTGTCCTTCTCATCGGCCTCCTTCCTCTGGGGCAATCCCTCTGTCACTTCAGTGAGATGCCCTTTAACCATATCTAAATACGTTGTATAATAAATCTGTGAACGCACATGGAAAGTATTAAAGCTCATCCTTTGTTGTCTGCTGCTGATTCTAAGGGGAGGTTGGGGCAGATAGCTTTTCCTGAATTCCAGGTCCTTAAAAGGCTAGTGCTATTTTCCCTGTTTTCCAGATGTGGAAAGTGATTGGGTAACTGACCATTGCCAAATCACAGAGCTAATCACAACACCCAGTGCACTGGGCACTGTGCTAGTACAGATCCATATTTGTCCACGTCAGCCCAGGTTATCCCCATTGTACTAAAGGGCAAACTGAGGCACAGAAAAGGTAAGTCCAAACCCACCCAGGGGCTGGAGCGGTGGTGGAATGAGCAGGTCTGACGAGGAGATGGGCATGGCCAGGAGAAAGCAAGTCCCACTCTTGGCGGAAGAGGGGCACCAGGGTGGAAACGTGCCTGGCACATGTAGCATCAGCTTGCTGTGCCTCACTTCACGTGGGCTGATTCATCTCTCAGGGCTCACAGGTAGGTGACCAAAGAGCCCAGCTTTTCTGACCAATTTGCACATGTCTGTTGTCCCCACATCTTTATTAAAAGTGTCTCCTTTTCTTCTCAAATGTGGCCCAGTTTGGACGATAAATTATACGATCATCTTATTTATCAGGTCTGCAGGGGTAAGAAGAGCCCATAATAGCCTGTTCATTAATATCTGTTGAATAAAACAGTCGTGGAAACTGGAAGACTGACCAACTATTACTCTATATAGTTTCCTTGGCATCTCTTGAAGTCTGTAACTTGTAATTGTTCTCTAACACTCCTCTGAGATACACACACCCATGCTTGCTGGCTCCCCTGGGTCAGTGACTGCATCTTGAGTCTGAAGATGTGGTCCTACATGAGGACCACACGTGGAAATTCATGGCCTTTCCTGTTGTCCCTCCTAAATACGAAACCTGCACATAGTCATTCCTCCCTTTGTCTGGACACACTGCCTGAGCACACTGTCATCCTGCCTGGGTGCGCTGGGCACAATGTCATCCTGCCCTTTATTTGGGCATAATGCCATCGCCCCATCGACCTGGGCACACTATCACCTGTCCTTTATGAGAGCACACCGTCACCTGCCCTTTTTCCTCACTTAGGTTAAACCTTGCTTCCTCTTGCTCAGCCCTGCTCTCCCTCACGCATCCTCATTTACGCGGCTGTCACCTGCTGCACTCAGCCCAGCAAAGTCCCAGACAAGGCCAACCATTCTCCTCCTACCATGGTCCCCACCTCCTACGGGCATCCTCTCTCCCTGGGGCCAAGGTGTATCAGGGTGAGGCTATTCTGCCTGCCTCCAAACCCAGGGCTTTGTCTGATCTAATTACCTTTAGTCCCTTATTTATGCTCGATCCCCTTACGGTGGCTCTGAGATAATCCCATTTCCCTAATCCTGTCACTATCCTGGTTTATTGCTAGGAAAGATTAACTATCTTTATGGGATCAGAGATAAAAACAAAGGAACGACTGGAACCTCCCTGAAAGTCTGCAGCCATTTCCCTCACTTCTCTGCACACCTTCCTTCCTGCCGAAGGTACAGGTGGTGGAGTATTTGGACGTTTCTTTTAATACTTGCATTTTGGAGCTCTTCAGAACAAAAGCAGACAAAATGTGAGCTTTTATTGTCATTGCTGCTAACATTAATTTTTAAAGCTAAGATAATTTGGTCTTGATTCACTGCAACCATATGGTACTTATTGGACAAGCACATTACCACTTAATTAGAGGAGCAGGAGCTCCTGGTGACATGACAACAGTCTGAAATCACTGTCTTCAGAGTTGACGTGAGGAGTGACAGAGAGAGAAGTGACAGGGAGAAGCCTCTGGCTCAGACCAGCGGGAAGAGTGAGCTTCGGGGGGAGACAAGTATCCCTTGGGCTCACTCATGGACGCCCAGTGCCAAGGTAATAATTGGCTTTACTCGCCTGGGCTCAAGTTTCCACACCTGCTTCAGATCTTCCACATCGCTAGTCCAAGTGATTCACATGGTACTAGGGGGCACCACCTGCTGTAACAAACACCGACATGGAGGTGGCTTAATACAACAGGAGTGTGTTACTTGCTTATAAACCACAGTGATTCTGAGGCCAGGCTCCCTTAGGACATTATTGTCACCTGTATACCAGTCTCGCCCACCTCAGAGCCATTCTCCTTGATGTCCCCTCTCTGTGCATAATGACCTTCCTCCCAGCCCTACACTGAGAGGCTGCTCATCACAGGGTCAGAGTCCACAGAGAAGGCCCTAGGGAGGCCTTCCCTCTCACCCTGTCTAAAATAGACGCACACCTCGGATCCCCAGACACTCTCTACCTCGATACCCAACTATCTTCAAAATGCTCTCAGTATTTGAAAATCTTACTTATTTGTTTGCCTTATTTCTCTTTTTCCTTCCTACTACAGTGTCAGCTTTGATTCTATTATTTGCCACTTGAATTTTCAGGATTTACAACCCCTTGACAGGCACTCAAGGAGAGATGGTATAGATAGACAGACAGATAGATATTTCTGGGCTGGCTACTGCCTGAGAGACCGAGACAGGAGCATCAAGCTTGAAGTCAGCCTGGGCAACGTAGGGAGAGCCAGCCTCAAAGTAAAATAATAAAAAGGGCTGGCGATGGAGCTCCGTGCAAGGCCCAGTACCAAAAAAAAAAAAAATGTCTGGCAGAGCCAGGGTGGGAGAAGGTCAAAGAGCTGAAGTGATGTCCCTAAGGTCCTCTATCTAGGAAACGACAGAGAAGCCCTTCTGTCTGTAAGCTTTTCTTCTACGGGCTCATCTTGGCAAACTTCTTAGGAGGCTACACATCCTGCCTGTGCTCCACAAGCCCTCTCCAAAAATCCAGGGCCTGGTGATCAATGCAAGCTGCACACTTTTCTGCCCAACCATCCACAGCCTCCAAGCGGTGCACTGGGACCCACTCTTGCCTCTAGGGGTGTGCCATGTCCTTCACCTTCCGTCCCGCTGGACACGTGAAGAAAGAGGGCAGGCCCACGAGTAGGACTCAGGCCTCCTTCCATTCTCCACTAGTTTTCACCGCTCAGACAGGCTTGGCGTCCCCAAGAAGCAGGAACCAGGAGTTTACTACCTCAACCCCCAACTCTCCAGCTGGAACAGAATGTCTTTAAGATAGTGACTCACGTTAGCAGTGCAAACTAATTATTTTGATCTTCCTGAAGTCACTTGCCTCATTAGTAGATACTCTCCATCCTGGGCCAAGACCCAGTTCTGCAGCAGACTTGGCTGTCGCTCCAGCATAAAGCAGCACCACTGCCCCGCCCTTCTCTTCAGGCCAGGATTCAGTTCCTGCCTCTCTCATTCTAAAACAGATTTCCCCCCTAAAAACAGGTGTCTGATCTGCGTACCCCTCCGTGCTGGGAGAGACACCCCTTTTCTCATAGCTCTGGTGGTGCAGAAACCACATTTAGAAGACTGAGACTGAGAGAAAATTCTGCTATCTAAAAATGCAAAGAAGCCTTTAATGATTCAGCCATGGCCAGACTATAGTCAGGGCTGAGATTCACAAGTCTAGCTGCCAGCTGCAACTAGACCTGGGGCTTTCATTTCCTGAGCATCTACTGTGTGCCAAACACAAGGCTATGTGTGGGGGACAAAGGAGTGAAAAAGGTAGTTTTGGCAGAGTCCACCAAAACACTTTCCCTCTCCCTCCCTCCCCCTCTCTCTTTCTCTCTCCCCACCTTCCCTTCTTTCTTCCCTTCTTCCCTTCCTCATGAAGCTCACACCCACCTCCCATTTCTGCTGTCCACAGTTCCCGGGTGGAACAGCACAGATAAGTTACTGTGCTTCCTCAGTCAACCTGTTCCAATGCAAAGGTCCTCGTAAGTAACACTCTGGAGGCAACGCCTCAACCTCGTTAGCTACGCCAGTTCCAGGCAGAGGCAGGGAAGGGAGAGAGAAATGTAGAGCAGCACCCAGCCCACACGCAGGTAGCAGAGAAAGCCAAGCACAGGCTGGATTCTACCAAAACTGGTACCTCAGAGGCCTGCAACCCAGTGTGCTCTGACCTGAACATCACAAGCCACAAGCACGTTCCCCAGCTTCTTAATATCTTCACCAAATCCAATTTGGCGACCACAGTGTGAAAGAGAAAAAAACGATATGCCAAGGTACACTGTGTTTACAAGCGCAGTTTGCAGAGCAGAAAGTCACACAGCCAAGGACAAGGCCTGAGCAGCCACTCACACTAGGACCTCCTTGAGGACAAGGACCCTCTGAGTCATTTGAGTGTCCTCAGCTCAAGCCCAGACGCCTAGTAAAGAGTAGAACCATTGCACTCCGAACTGGCACGGATCAGAAAAAAGTGTGAGAGCCGTGTAAGATAATCGCCGTGAAAAATAACGTTTCCTGAAAGAAAAAGCCAAGAAGGTAATTCACCAGTTGCCACATTAGACCTTGCAGCCCCAGGAGAAAAAACAAAAAACCTAGTTTTCAACTGCATGCAAGCAACAGACACAAGAATTCTGTTGCTGCCCCTCCAACTCCTAAAACCTGACATTTCCGGAACTGCATGTAGGATCGATTTACCAAGGCAGTGCCACCAGCTCCCTTTAAGCACTAAAAGATCTGAACTCCTACTGAGGCAAAGCACATAAAGTGTGCCATGCTGAAGGTGAGCTGCGGGACCCTGGATGCCCCTCCCAGCACGGATGGGTGTTGATTTCCAGTGTGCCATCCCGGTCGCTCTCTGACTCACAGCAGAGCGGAGCAGATCACTTTGCTCTCCAGGAAGCCCTGGAGGGGGCAGGCAACCTCAGGCAGCCTCACTCTCCCGCTGGTACTGAACCAGTAGAGGATGAAATCAATACCTCCCTCACACTGCTGTCACCATCCCCTGAGGTTCTCAGAGGATGGTGGCAGCATGTGCTCCTACCCTTTCCAGTCTCAGTCACCCTAGCACAAGGGGGCCCTACCACTGGGTTCCTACAGGGCCCATCTCCCTTCTGAGAACTAAAAAGAAAAAAAAAAAATCAAAGCCAGAATAATAGTACTCACAAAATGACCAAATACCTGTTGTAACACAGGAAGTCTGAAGCAAGAGCTGGAGAAATCAAAAGCTGTTAACCACCTACGATGTGTTCATGTACTGCTTTGTGCACCTGTTACCTTAATTTAGTCATAAGCTATAGAATACCAAGTATATTTTTCTCTAATGGCATCATTTAAAGCTTGGGCTGATAGGTCTGTTTATAGTACTTTGCAAAACACACTCTTGCAGGAACTCGCAGCTCCAGCAAGGCCAAGTGCTGGCATTAAAGGGGAAAGATCAGAGTATCCGAGCCACAGTGGATATCTGCTGGAGACCTTCCAGCGCCCGTTCCTTGACACAGTTAGAGCCGGTAGCGGTGCAAAGCAGGGCCCGCATCGGATGGGTGTGCGGCCTCTCTCTACTCTCTGTTAATCATCGCTTTCCAGGCATTTACCGCGCTGTTGATAAAGGATGGTTGGGGACCTGAAGGATCGGAACTGAAAGTAGTGAAGGAATCACAGCCCAGGATGAAAGGCGCCTTTTGGGGTTGAAAGGGCAAGTGGAAGCCTCCACAGAGATTTGCGTCAGTCCCCTACCTCCTGTGTGGCGATGTTCACCCACCAGAATGGGAGGGGAGCCCTTCGAGGGCCTCAGATCATGGGAAAACATGAAGCGAACGCCCTGTGTGTGCTGGACCAGCTCTAGATGGAGAAACTGTAAATGTGGGTCCTGTTGTCCGGTAGACAAGTAAATAATTCTTTGGAAAATTATACCTAATCAAGAACACCTAGTGATTAATCTTTTTGCTTCCTTTTATGTGCTTTAGAAAAGCTGATTACCTGTGAGGGTTGCAGCTGGACAGTCGGTCAACCATGTCTGAATCTGTAACTAAAATAGAAACCTCATTGTATCTAAGAGTTTCCTATGTAATTGCAAAAGTATATAATAAAGCAGAAAACATTTCTCTGTGTCAGAGGAGCCTTGCACTCCTGTCCCACGAGAAGGACCTCTGGTGTCTGTGTTGTTTGTCTCTTCGCCCGCCGCGTCTTTCCCTCCTGCAGGAATCTCCTGGACCTGCTGCGTCCCGACTGCAGCAGGAATTCATGATCAACTAGTTCAATCCTTCTTACAGAGAAACAAAACTGCACTGTGTTTTCTTGTTTGTTTGTTTGTTTGGTTTGATTTGGTTTGGTGTGGTACAAGGGATCAAACTCAGGACCTTGTGCTTGCCGAGCAGACCTACATCACCAGTCCAGAGGACAAAACTGGATGTATTGCTCTCCTAGCTATATTTCTATCCCTTCTAGTGCATCCTGCACAGGGATGCCAACCAATGTTTCTGAGGCACAGTTCAGATCATTTTATTCTTGATTAAAGCTCTCCATCACAGCATTAAGGATAATATTCACATTGCTTGGCATAACACCCAAGACTCTTGACAATCTGGGCTCTGTCTTCCGCTAAGCTACCGTACGTGTCCTTCTGATTCTCTGCAACGCAAACACATACTCTCTTCTAACAGTAAGGAATGATTTGTAGTTCCTGAAATACTTCTTGAGGGACTTTTTCTCCCTATAGCTTATATTAGACCTATCCTCTGCACAAAACTAGTACTTAAAAAATTTAAGTAACTATTGATGTATGTGCTAGAGAGCAATAAAGTTTGTGTATGCACTAAGAAGAGGAACTCGGAGAATAGAGCACTGGATAAGTTTTGTGGGTTTCAAACCTTTTCTCTTGAGAATAAGATCCAGTCAGCACCATGTGGAATGACTGAAATTAGGTAGAAATTTGCAAAATCGTAAGATACAGTTTGGGGCAGCCAGAAAATACCACCAAGAGAGTCTCAAAGGGAACTCAAAATTCTGCATATAATACCATCCAAATCTTCGTCTGATACCTGAGCTATAAATACATGGGTACATTCCAAACAACACAGCTAAGATCAACAGAACTGATCAGAAATTTCAGCTTCAGCTCATCTCATGGGAGACATAGTTAGGTGACTTGAGTTCAATCAAATTAAATACCTGCTAAAGTGAAAAATAAACCCTTCAGAGAAAAATAACAGAACCCACAGACTCTACAATATATGACTGATAATGTCCAGAATACAATCCAAAAATTGCTAGACTTATAAAAATACAGCCCATATATAAGAAATCACAAAATCGGTGGAGATCCACCTAAGATGACTCAGAGGTCACTACAAAGACTGTCACACACTCTCTGCCCTCTAGCAACCTCTACCTGGAACACTAGTCTCCCCTCACTAGGTAACTCTTGCTCATCTAACCTCAGGCATCAACTCTAAGAAGGCTTTCTAGTCTTCTTACTTTTCTAACTGCTGTCTAGCTGTTTACCTGCTATCTCCTTTCGTTTTCTTCAGGGTAGGGAGTGGATCATTTTTATCTATAATATCAAGGCACACAATACAGATTTGATGGCAAATGTACGTTGAATAGATGAAGTAACTAAGAATGGTACTGAAAATGTGAATATCACTGACTCACAGTTAGCCCCTTTGTACCATGCTTACATGGTCTTGAAAATGCACAGGTTCTTTTTTTGGCACTGGTATCAAACTCAGGACCTTGTGCTTGCCAGGCAGGTGCTTGTGCCGCTGAGCTATACCCCAGCCTCCTGTAGGTTATTTCTATAGTAAGGAATTATAGACATTTAAGGACCAAGATCTGCTCACACCCTTCAGAGTCTCTAATGGTGTCTGTGTCACAAACACAGATCTTCTGCCTAGTTTTCGCTCTGATTCTCCCTTTCCCCCAAATGAATCTTATTTTTCTTAATCTCAGATCCAAAATGTCCGCTAACCCTTTCCCTCAGAATAATTAACATGATTTCAACTCACTTTCATTTAGCACCTATTTAGGCTTTACATGGGTATAGTGCTAATAGCATTTAGCAATACTAACCCACTGACTTTTCTTAACAAAGAGGCATTATTGCATATGGCAAAACTGAGACCGTTAAGAAGGCTACTAACAAAGTTAGTCACTGGCACTGTCCTTTGCTTACCACACTAGACAAAGAGACTTCCTCTCACTTTTGGCATTCCTTGGGTATCCCGCTTCTAACCGAAAGAGGCATTGGAGACAGTGTGTCCACTCAGCACAAAAGTCCCAAACAAGCATCCGCATGAAGAACTGGTCAGCCGATCTAAAGATAAATGGAGGACATGCTGCCTGCTCAGGCTGTTTTTCTCTTGCTTTCAGAGCAGGCAAGGAGACTCCCAAAGGCTCACTACCAAGGGTGTTTTCCCTCTGCTCCTGACAAAGGGGGACAGATCAGAGGGAAACGGGCAAGTGTACTGCAGAAGTCCATCATCCCAACAGTGTAGTACGTTGGCCGGGCCTAATAAGGCTGGGGCTGCTGGAAGGCTGGTGTGATCCATTTCTCCAGAGATCGTCCATCTCTGAGATGTTTGCATAGCCCAACGGGATTGATGGGTACAAGATATTTCTTTGAAGTCTCACTCTGTCCTGTTTAGTCAAAAGCTATTTCTTCACTATGTTCCCCCTGCACGTGTGCCATTTCGATTAATTCTTTTTGCTCTCTGATTGTTTATTTTAAAATCTGGCTTTCTGGTTCTCCTTTATTCTCTGTTATTCTTTCTGATGCTGAGACCCAATATAAAAGTCACTTAAACAAAAGCTGTCAGGATAAAACATGGGAGATCTGAAGTCGGAAGTCTAGCTCACCTATCACTTGTGAAAAGACATCATTTCGATCAAATTATTTTCTCTCATTTTAGAGACATTGTGGGCTGGAACTCCTTACAAGAACTTGTACTTGAGCTCCATGCTAATACAGAGAGAGACAGAGACAGAGACAGAGACAGAGACAGAGAGAGGAACAGAGAAGAACCTTGAGCCTGTCTTCCAGAAGTCATTTGAAAGACAACACTCACTCAACATATACTATTTTTCACTTAAGCAGAAAAGGATCATCCTAAATTTTATTTCCTGTGACAGCCAGTTCTCACCCCCTAAAGCCGGGCTGTTTATCTCAGCACCGATGCATTTTTTTTTTCAGGTGGTAAGATTTAGGTATCCAAGGTTAGTCACTGACTTTCCCAGCATTTCAGAGAAAATTTTGATTCAGATCCTAAGTCTTTCCTCAGTCTCAGCTGCTTAGATCACCGAGCCATCCCCCAACTTTAATCCTCAGGAAGGCTACAGTTACTTAGACACAGAGTGGCTGGAGAAGGCAAAGCAAGGGTAACAGTGGGTCTCTTGCTTTTGGTAGTTCAGGGACACATTGAAGAATCTCGCCCTAGCAAATCACCTCAAGAATGGAGTGTCTCATTAAAACAGTTTCTTGTAACTGAATTTGTTCCATTTTTCACAATTTGGTTAAGAAGCAAAGGTTTATGTTTGATTTATTTGCACTGGCAGGAGGCAAGAGTAACTGCTTGAATCACTCACCAGAAATCCGAGACTCCAGAGAGTCAATCCATGTTTTTGTAAGTCTCTCCCAATTCCATAAATTATAGAACTCTATTAAAATGCTATCATGTGCATAATTAGCACTGCTAGTGTTCTTATTAGAACTGAAATGGTTTTCCTCAAATCATTACACTGCTTATTAAAGTGATAAAAGCATTGTCTTAAAATACACTTGATAGTGTACAAATCAGAAAACACTTACTGAGGAATTAGAAGGAACACCTCTGTGCTTTCCCACTCATGCATACACACACACACACACACACACACACACACACACACACACACCTGTAATGGCTGGGACTGTGTTTGTTGAGAACTGACACTAGGTATGTACCACACACATATTATCCCACTTATATCTCTGTTGCCTTGTGAAGCTGGTGTTCCTGATAATAAAGGTAATAATAACCAGGTAACCTGGTCATAATGTCATAACTAGTCAGTGGTGAGGCTTGGGTTTAAATCCACATCTGTCGGACTCCCGAGTCTCTGCTTCTAAACACTATTCAATTCTCTTATTCTCTCTCATGTCTTCTTCTGGTAATATGAAGGTAAGTATTATAAAGTTACATGCCCCAAATCATAGGTGCAGATGACAAGCCAAAGACAGCTTAATAGGTTGCAATGTGGGGATGGCATGTAGACAGTAAAGACAGTACACTCTCTCAACTGACTTATAGTTAGTCTCAGGATTTTAGATTTAGAGTGGACCCTAGAGATCATCAAGCTCAAATCTTTCTTTACAAATAAAGACCAAGAAGCTGAGAGAAGTGAAGGGATTTGCCTTAGGTAACAAAAACAGACCTCTGGGTTCCCAGTTATGTTTTATCAAATGAATCTTCCAGCTTTCACTGATACCCAGTACACCTAGCTCTCTGAGGGAGAGGAAAGAAAACAGGCCCTGTATCTGGCTCCAGAGATGCAGAGTCAAGATTACTGCCTGTACGACAACCATAAAACATCACAGGCAGATATTTAATAATACACCAATTTGCATTACACGCATCCTGGGGATGGAGAATCCATGGGGAGGCAGGGTCTTTCAGGCAAGCAGGCTTGAGACAGAAAGATGGAAGAGAAACTTTCCAGGCCCCAGGGATGAGATGAAAACCGAGCAGCCCAGTAAATACGGCAGGGTAGTAGACAGCTTGCTCTTCCAATTATGCAGCCTTAAAGAACAAGGTGTCACTCTCCACACCTACCACACGTAACCACACGAACGTCTCACTTTAGCTAGGGTACAGGCCCCAGAGCCCGAGAAGCCAGGCTCAGACACAGGTGGCTCCAGTTAAGTTTTAGCTCCGCCACAAATAGCCCTGGCTTTGTACTGGGGCCACGACCCTGACAAGCCATCATCATTGCTGGAATGGCTCAGAGGCCAAGGCAAATACACTGAGCAGCCAGAGTCATTGCAACACGGATCCAAAATCCAGGGAGTTGGGGAGGAAGGGCCTGACTCAGCCATGGTGCACTCACTTGCCAAACTCTTCTGGCAACTGGACCAGGTTTGAAGACAGTCCTGGATTCCACTTTTTTTTTTTTTTTTCTGTGAACCTTCACCACAAGCTGAAAACCATCTTCCTTACCCTCTTGGGAAACAGAAAAGGCTACATACTATGTCCCCCATCAGCAGTGACAAGAAAAGTAACACATCTTGTTTCCAAGCTATCAACAGCAGAGCGGAAGAAGCACCATGGATCGCAGCAAGGGAGCATTGGATGTGGAGTCAAACGGCTTGCATCCTGCCTCAGGCACTTACTCTCTGAACTTGGCCTGTTGCCTACACCATTTCAGCATCCATTTCCTTATCTGTGAAGCCTTATCACCCCTGCTCTGCAAGGCTGTTAGGAGACTCAAGGAGCTTAGGGAGGAAAGTCAGTGTCGGCCTTAAAGCATGACACAAACTTCAGTTTAAACAGGGAAGGCATTGCTACAGCTTTTCCAACCATATGGGCAACTGAAGGACAGCAATTTTACTAGTTTTAATAAAGATACTCAATAAAGCAATTGCTTTGATTCTCAATGAAGTAATCCACAAAAGCACAAGTAGGAAATTTCATCTCAGCAAAGCTTGATGTTTACAGTATGGACATCAACTCTGGAAATGATAAAGGCTTTACTACTAACGACAGCTACACTTGTGAGGCCCCTGCAGGGACCAGGCAGTATGCCAGGCGTCCAATCTCCACCTTTGACTCTTTTGGTTAGGATGCAACTTCTGCTCCAGGCTTTTTATTTAGTTCTTTGCTGTCAGTGGAGGGCCCTTCAATTCCTCTCTCCATCCCATTTCTAGATCTTTTTCTTTACAGGAGAAGTAGCTGTCATAATTAGTTACACCCAGAAATATTCAATGTGCGGGATTACTGTACCTCAAAGACAGGCTTTCCTTTTTGTTTTGTTTTGTGAATCATAAGAATGAACAGACCTCTTCCCTCTGGGGACATTCCTTGCACATTTTTTCAGTTTTCTCCTGCACTCCCACCCTCCATACAGAAAGCAAACTGAGCAAGACCTATTTCTCCATAGAAGTAAAATCAACGTCCAGGCTGGACCAACACTCAGAGCCTGCAGGCTTAGACCACGGGGAAGGTGCAGGGAGGTGGGTATCAGGTGCTTGCCCAGCTCTTTAAAATAGTGGTCATCTCTCTCCTGATGGGATATTGTTCTTTGGAAGCGAGGTCTGTTCTACAAGAACCGGGAGGGCAAAGTAGAGTTTAGAACCAACCCTGAGCACCTAACACTCACTGAAAACCTCCAGTTGCTTTTATTCTCATTTCACAGATGAGAAAACTGAGGCTTGCTTGTAAATAAATTGATGCTGGTGACCTCCCAATCTGGTTGGAAGCACAAAATTAAAACCTATCAAAACAAACTGCAAACATTCAAGCACCAACCCCCCCAGTAGCGGTTTTAAGTGCCACAGAAGGTCAGGATGTGTTTACTAAGTGTGTCTTTTCCAAACATCACTCCTTTGAAACATCACACAAAAACAAAAATCCCCAACAATGATTCCTGCCCTCTGAGTCACCAAGGAGGTACATGGGTTAGTGAAGTTTCATTTACAGTCTCCAGCTCGGCTTTCTTGAGTCAGGGCTCAAAAACCGGCACTGCTGGAGGCCAGAGTGCATCCTTTGTTCTCCAGCAGCTTTCTCCCTTGTCTCCATTCTACAGAGAAGATCACTTGGGCTGTGTCCCAGAAAAGTGCAAGTGACTTTTACAAAGCAAGAAAGTAGGCCATAGTTGCCATCATTTTTCACGGCTTCAGGCTCCAATTCCCTCTGGGTTCATTTGGCATGTTGGAGCATTTATCTCTGCTGCTAGGAGTCTGCGTGATGAGGTCTGGATTGAATGGAGAGGTGACAGATTGGGCGCCTGGTACAGCAACACCAGCACTTCAGGCCAGCCCTGGACAAAAGCAGAACAGCCCAACAAAGCTGATCTGTGGGGTCCTCACAATGCTCCTTGACCCTCCTATTCTCCCTCTGTCCAAGGCCCAACCAACCCTAGCAAGGCATGAGTTGCCCTTGATCGTCCACATCTCCAAAAGCCCCCTTCATGGTCTGCAGCATCAACACTGCCCCTGAAAGGTGTAGTCAGTCAGATAAACCATACTGATAATAATCAAGGCCCCTCCCATCTTTGTATCCATCAAAAATACAAGAGCATCCAATCAGCACGGAATAACCGGAGCTGCCATAACAAATCAATAGATTAGACACTCTTCCAGCAGAAAGCCAAGAAACTTGATATTGTCATTACTCTCTTACAGCTTTATCTTGAATAAATAGGCAATTTTCATTAGGTATTTTTGAAATATTTAAAAGAACTCTCCAGCCAATATTATGCCCTTTATAAAACACTGGGGAGTGAGAAGTCCAGGTTGGAAATTACTGTGACAATGATTCATAGTGATTTTCCTGTTAGGGACATTTGTACTTTCCTTAAATTATAAATATCCTTCAAGACTCAGAGTATTGAATCTCAAATAGTTACATTTCAGACAAGAAGAGAGTACATATAGGGGGGTGGGAAAGGTTATGGCAAGCCCTCCTAATGGTCTTGGTCTGCTGGAGCTGAGCGCTACTCTAAGGTTACGGGGGGGGGGGGGGGCAGGTATCTAGTGCACATTGAGAATAAGAGGCAGAGAAAGGAAGTGAACACATGTCAGAACTGCCATATTCCTTCATTCACTGAGCATCCGCTATGTTCTGGGCCCTGGACTAGGCAAATAAACCATGTACTGTGCCTTCTAGAAATTTCTGAGGAAAATATACTTTTTTCCACTTAGAAGAAAAGCAAAGGTACCATCCCCAGTAACCTACCCTTAGAGAACAGACAAAACACAGCTGAGACTTCCTGAAACCACATCAGAACCACAGTCACATCAAGTGGAAATCAAGAGATGAGTCACTCGTGCCTAAAAGCTCCAGTCCCAGCAGGATGGTCTAGAACAGGAAAAATGCAAAGAGAGAAAACACTAGAAAAAAAAATTGCCTCATTGTCTAGCACATAAAAGATGCTCAAGAAAAAAAAAGCCACAGGATTTGTAGAATAAACAAATGGACAACATAGGACTCTTGTTTAATGTATGCGAAATAATTCCAAAGGAGATGACCACTTATCAGCAATCAGCTCTTAATTTTTCCTGATGGACTGATTCTGGGGATCAAACCCAAGGGCTCTCTACCACTGTGCTTGATCCTTAGCTCTTCTTTATTTTTATTTTGAGGCAGGGTCTTGCTGAGTTGCCCAGGCTAGCCTCAAACTTGCGATCCTCTTGGTTCAGCCTCCTGAATAGCTGGGATTAAAGACATGAACCATAATACCTAACTCAGTTTTTATTTTTACCTATTAAATATACACATAAAGAGTCAAATAGTTCTAAAGGACTCATTGCACACACACAAAAATACAGTTTTACATATTATCATTGCCTCCTCCCTAAGAACAATCTGTTTAAAATCCATGGCTTTTGGAGGGTTATCTAAATCTATATTTTAAAATATGGTTCTCAGTGACTTTTCCAGGGTTTTCCCCCCATTATGGAAAGTAAAGATTTAGTTCTCTTTTACCTCTTCCCTATCTTCCTTAATTGGAGTGAAGATCAATGTCTTTTGTGTCTTTTTGAGACAAGGTCTTTACTATGCAGTTCAGGCTGGCCTTGAACTCACTTTGTAGCCCAGGCTGGCCTTGAACTTGCAACGATCCTCCTGCCCCAGCCTCCTGAGTGCTGGGATGACAGGTGTGCACCACCACATTCGGCTTTCTGTCTGTATTATCACACCCAGGAAGGTTCTTCTTTCACATATTTTGCCTCATTTCTGTGCTAGATCCTAAGTCCTCAATCCCATGTTTCCTTTGCTTTGTTCTCTCCTTGTGGCGAAGAACTGCCTCCAAGAGCTCCTCAAGAGAAGGTGCGTGGAAGCTAAGTTTCTTGGGGTTTATTTTGTTTATAGATTTTTACTAATCTGAAAATGCCTTTGTTCTCCCTTCTTGCTTGGGTGATAATTTGGTTGGATATAAAATTCTCAACTGGAAATCATTTTCCTTCAGAATTTTTGAGGGCATTGCTCCATTGTCCTCTAGCTTTCCATGTTCTTTAAATCAGCCCAAGTCACAACCTTTTGTAATACATGTTTTATCTCTAGAATTATGTAAGATTGGCCAATCATCCCTAACTTTCTGAAAAGTCACAATAGCCCAGTATAGGCCTATTCTATCCACTGGTGTGGACCCTAAATGAGGCCTTTCTGTCTTGAATCTGTACCCTTTTGCTCCAGGAAGTGTGCTACAATTGCCTCACTGATAATTTTCTCCCCACAGTTTCATCATTTATCTCTCTCTAGAAAGAATTCCTACTAATCAGAGGCTGGACCTCTTGATCAGGATGTCTGACAGTCATCTCTCTTTCCATCAATGATTTTTTGCTTTATTTCCTGGGAAGTTCTTCAGTTTTGTTTTCTAACCATCCCTCACTGTCCGTGATGAGATCATCTGCAACCTCCAAGAGTTTTTTTTTTTTTAATTGTTCCTTTTACACAGCCATCAGCTTGTGTTTCAGGGATGTAAAACCTTCTTACCTTTCAAAAGACAGAAAAAGTGCTTTTCTTTTTTAAATTTTCTTCTTACATATTGTTTTAAATAGGCATCCTTTGCTTGTTTGCTTTGGTTTCTACTTTCACTTTAAAGCCTTTGCTCAGGTACTTGAGGAGGTTTCACTGATCACATTATACAGTGAAACATCAACAACTAAGAGGATGTCCTGAGCAGAAGGTGGGGCCTGTCTACCAGGACTTGCTGTCGTGTCCTGCTGATTTGCTCTGGACAAAGCAATCAGTCCCTCACAGGACTTTCCTCTGTAGAAGGAGCTACCCCGCCAGGGAGTATTTACACCACCTGCCTAGACAGAATAGGTTATGGGCTGGCACTGGCAGAGCCAAGTGGGGAGACAGCTCAGAAGTGGGATAAAGCTAAAGAGGTGGGAGACCGTCTCAGCCCTGTTTGCACCCTCACATCCTCCCCTCACTGTGCCCAAACTCTCCCAGTCCAGAGAACAGCCTTCCAGTCTTTACCTAAGGGAGAAAGGGTATTTGCTAAGAAGAAGGGATCTGGGGTCTAATTACATTTTAAATTGACTTTAAACCAATTCTATCATTTTAGTTCCATTTTTATCACCATTTACCTGAAAATCTACTACTACTTAAACTCAGACTTGTTAGGGGCTATGAGTTTCATGTCTTTGCCTTGATTTTCCCCTTTACATCTTATAATTCAACTATCTTTCTGACTGATTGATTGACTGATTGATTTGCTTTATGTTTCTTTTTTGAGCCAGGGTCTCTCTATGTAGTTCAGGCTGGCCTTGAATTCACTATGTAGCCCAGGCTGGTCCTGAACTCGAAACAATTCTCCTGCCTTGAACTCATGGCAAACTTCCTGCCTCAACCTCCTGAGTACTGGGATCAGAAAAGTGCACTACCACCCCTCATACCTGCAAAGCCAAGTTTATTACTACTCATCCACCTATGTACTTTATAGCTTTCAAAATATTGTGTGATGAACACCAAATTAACTTAATTGAAGTTCGGCATAAGAAGAAACTAGAGGAATTAGTAGGCCCCTAAAAAATCAGCAGAAAAACAAATCCTAATACAGCAAGTGCTTGCATTTCTATGGTTGTTATGGGCCATGGCAAAAAAAAAAAAAAAAAAAAAAAAAATCTCAAGTCAAACATGTCATCAAAGAATATCTCAAATGCAGAAAATGAACAATAAAAACCAAGTCCGCAAAAAAAATGTGTGCATGTGTATGTGCGTGCCTGTGTGGTTGCTGATGTCTTCTCTCCCATTCACTTTGTTTTTGTGGTTTATGCATTTTTAAAGATTCTTCTACCATTATTTTAGTGTGGTGTTGGAAGAGAGCATTCAGCCTGCCATATTTATCTGCAATTCTTAAGCTACTGGGTATTTTTTTTTTCTGATTTCCATATCACTGTATTCTATTTCTGTAAAATATGGCATACATTCAGGGGAGTATGTAAAACATATTTTTACAGTTTAATGAATAATGATGAAGCAAAACCTCACATAACCACCACCCAGATCCAGAAACACAACACTGATGTCCCCCAGCAGCCCATCCCCGTGTGGCACTCCTCCCCGTGACAACCCTCTTCCTCCTCCCAGGCACACTGCGCAGCTTTCTCACTGCTGGGACACAATACCTGACACCCACAACTTTACGGATGAGAGATTTAGCTCACAGCTTCAGAGTGTTTAGGGCCTGGTCAGCTGGCTCCAAGGCAGACACGTCACAGTAGAAGAATGTGGAAGAGCAAAGCTGTGCCCTTCCTGAGGCCAGGAAGCAGGGTAGAATGAAAGATCAGTAGGAGGGGTCAGGGATCGGACCTAGTCCCCAGGGTCCTGTCCCCAGGCACACCCAGAAGTGTGCTTTACTAATCCCCTGGCAGAGCTCAAGTCAATTGAACTGCTGATCAAGATTAACCATCCATCACACCCTGGGCTAAAGCTACATCTTGACTTTTCTGTATGTCTTCATACTTACATATGCGCACCTTCAGAATGGTTTAGCGTTGCCTTCTTTTTACCTTCAATGAAAGAAATCCCATTGAACTTACTCTTTTATTTCCCATCTTCCATCTAACCTTATGCTCATCAGATTTGTGTTTAAACTATTGGTTTTTTTAGTATCTCTATCCTTTAAGGAAAAATACTTTATGACATTAATAACAAAATTGAGAGGCACTGGGGTGCTGTGGAGGTGGCATGTAAAAAAAGAGAAGTTAAATAATTTGCTCGAAGTTTAAGAGAGAAAATCCTCAGATTCAAAAATATTTCTCTCTTAAGTGTGAAACATAATCACACTTTTCAAAACAAGAGAAAAGCATCCCCAAAACGGCTTTCTAGGAATGTCTGGCTGATCCTCCCACCTAGAGTAGATCTAAATTGGTCCCAATGCCCAATTTAAGGCTGGGGCTGATGCCATATCCCTGCATTTGGGAGGAGCGCAAGTTCAAGGCTCACCTGGGAAACTTCGTGAATCCCTTTCTCAAAGTAAAATAAAAATGGCTGGAAGCCCTCAACTGAGGGGACCTCTGTGGCTTCTGCCCAGGAGCCCAGTGCCCTCTGTCAGGAAAATCCAAGGCTGAGACGCAGGAATCTCAATCCTGAGCTCTTCACTGACCCGCCTGGGCCTGAATGAGGAGCTTTCCTTACTCTGTTCTTTCATTGTCCCTGTTTACTAAGCGTTTACCAGATGTCAGCCACAGCTGGCCACGCCCGCACGCGTGACTCTGATCTAGGAGAAGGAAGTAGCTCTGTGCGTGCACAGTAGTTATCACTGGTCAGACTGTTTTCTGAGCAGCTCCCTTTGAATGACTGTCAAATAACCAGGAGCTCAGGCCTGCCCTTCCAGGGCATTGGCCACTGCCAGGCTTCGAAGCACAGGCTAGAATGGGAGGAGGGTTCTTGGCTGTTTGTTCTTTAAGTAGGGCCTATCACTGAGGGGGGATGACTAAGCTTCCTTTTGTCAGGAAAAATCCAAGATTGTTAAATGAAGAAGCTAAAGGAAAAAAAATCTACTGGGAAGGCCTATTGTGGGATTTTACAGGAGAAATCTCTTTAGTCAGAGAAGAGGCCTCAGGAATGGCTTTGGGGAAAAGGAGGAAGTTTTACTTTTGTCTTAATTTTAAAAGAATGCTAACCCAGGATTTTGAGACAGGGAACAGAATCCAGACCAGGAAAAAGAAATATCCAGGATGGCTGGAAGTGTAATTAACTTGGTGGAGCTTGGCAGAATTGCAGGATGACCACGTCTATCATTGCTATGATTTATGTTTCCTGTCAATATTTTGTTTTTTTAAGACAATTTACTTTTTTATAATTTAGTTTTGCAGTTAATATTTTCATTATATTTTATTTTTGTGACATTAGGCAAGCCCTTTACCACTGAGCCACACCCCCTGCCCAATATGTAATATTCTGCCAAGTACATTCCTTGCATCGCTTTCATGATCTATACCTATGTGCCTCCACATGGAGAAGCCAGGGCCCATTTTCTTCAGATTCCAGTAAGGGAAATTAAGAGATAAAATAAGCGGAAGACACCTCAGCCCAGGGACATCTCTGCCACATCCTACACAGAAGAAACAGAAAGGTTACAGTCTGGAGTCCTTACCTCCCCAACCAATATAGACCCTAGCTCCCCCCCATGATCAGGGAACCCATTCACCTCTCCCCATCTGGGTCAAAATTAGCCTCCAGCCACAGAAGGACACCTACTGCATGCTCCCACTTATGCAAGATGCTTAGAAGAGTAAAATTCACAGAGCCAGAAAGTAAAATGGTGGTTGTGATGGGCCAAAGGGAGGAGGAAATGGGGAATCATTGTTTAATAGGTACAGAGAGTTATTTTACAAGACAAAAAACAGTTCTGAGGATGGATGGTGATGACAGTTGTACACAATGTGAGTGTATTTAGTGCCACTTAACTGTACAACTCAATATGGTTAAAACAGCAAATGTCATATTATATATGTTTAATACCACCATAAAAGTGGCCTCCTCCTCCCTAAAATGGAAAAAGAGTAGTGTAAGTAGGGTGCTTCTGGGAGATTCCTCTTAAGGACAAGGGCCAGTTCTTCAAGCAAGTTGTAATCAGCCCCTTTAGGAATGTCAGCTACAGATCAGACTAAAAGGAGCATCGTCTGCAGTGCTGACTCACTGAACATGAAAACCGATAACCACAGTCAGTTCGACCTGAGACACTTCCCAGCTGGTCCTTCTTTCTGCTGGCCTGGCCACCCTGACCACCCACTTGATGGACAACTGCTTTGTTGTTACTGTTTTTCTGGAACTAACTCCTTAGGTACCTAAGCTTCAATTTGAATTTTTCTGTTGCCACTTCCAATGTCTAGGAGAATGCAGTCTTAGTTTATACACCACAAAGGTATCTGTGGGATCTACCAATGTTCCCCATGTGTGCACCAGACCTACGTGTAAGATGGAACTGCGAGGAGAAGGAAGAGAAACATTGCACAAACCTCCTCCAAATCGGCTGTCCTGTCTTTCTCGTCACTTAAACTTCACCATCTTATCTAACTGATATCTTGTGCTTTATTTTTAGTATTTTCTTTTTCTAAAATCAAAATTCCCAATAAGTCAAGTATAATTTAATTATAAACTGAGCTGTGGTTAACAGAGACCAAAACAGCAGGAACTTATATACATGAGAGTCATTTATTTACTACCTCATGGGACAGCCACCAGTTGTCAGCTGCCACGCGACTTCTGTACACTGCTCTGCCATCCCTAGGTTGCGCTATTGATCTGCGTGATCCAACATGCCCCATCATCATGACTGCACTTGTGCAAACAGAAAGAAAAAAGGAAACAGGGCAGCCATACCTCTTGTTTGGAGGGCACATGTCACTTCTGCTGACGTGCCCACAGGCTCGAGTTTGGCCATACACATCCCCAGTCAGCCCCGAGGAAGGCTGGGAGCTGCAGTTATTTGTTCCAGGCAACTGTGTACTCGGCTGAAACTTCTGTTACTATGAAAGATTCCGAGAGCAGATTCTGCCATGAGCAGGGTCCGCACCATCTAAGTCATTCTGGGAAGGCCTATTGTGGGATTTTACAGCATTCTGGGGTTGCTGCACCACTGCTGGGTCTAGGTCTCTCTGAGGCAGGCTATCTCCCTGAAGCAGTGTAGGTTCAGGACGTACCTGACAGGTAACAAGCTTCTGAAATGGGGTTCTGCTCAAGAATTGGCTTCCTCCCTTACTTTAGCAGAATGAATTCCAGAGGGTTCACTGGCCTGTGTATTCGGGATGGAAGAAGAGAAGCTTAATGTGTGTCCCAGAGTGGCCTGGTGTCATTTCTGCTTTTCTGTAGCAACCTCATCATGATGGAGGTCAAGACAAGGTATAAATCTCCCTTCTTTGTCAATACAAAGCCATTTCCGCAAGGCTGGCCCTCTGCCTGGATTCACGACTCGTTCTATGACAAGCGGTTGTTCTCTGGCTGGGACATGCCCGGCCTCCTGGCCAGATCCCTTGGCCTGGCTACTGAAATGGATGTGACAGGGACAGGGTCCAAGCCATGAGTCTTTTATGCAGAGTTGCTCCTGAAAAGGGAAAGACTATTTCTGGCTCTGCTGCTCCAAACCTGTGTAAATGCCTCATGAGTGATGAATGCAGCTTGAAGTCGATAAAAATGGCTCCTCCGCCAGGCACCCATATATGTCATTCTCAACTCCGTTTTCTAGCTACCACCAGTCAGCCAGAAGTGCACACAAAGAACACTGATGATGGGAAAAGCAGCTTCACTCTTATTTAGATCTGAGCAAAATCTAACTTAGCCCCCATTGCTTCCCTCTGTAAAGTCAGGAAATTACATGAGATAGTAAGTTTTCTTCTAGCTCCAGTGATCCACAGCCCTCATTCTACCACAGCTGAGTTTGGTTGTGCCCAGAAGAACCCCACAGTATTTGTAGAGTGTGTTGTGAAGAGAGCACAAGAGAAGTCAGTGGAACTTGAAATCTGTCACTTTTCCTCATGCCTCTCCATAATCATCAAAAATAGACTAACAGTGAACTCAACCAGAATAATCAGCCAACAACAAAAAAGACCATGTGGGCCACTAAGATAGGCTGCCTATTTGCTACTGAGTTTTATATCTGCTCTTCCCTAATAGTCTTATCCAAGAGCTCTGCACATGAGGCAGCACTCTTCCAATGTGTAACAAGAGATTACTCTTAGATCAAGAAAATAAAAGAGGTGGAGATAGCTCCGCATTGTTACGTCTCAAAGAAGGGGCCTAGTCTTAACTCATGAAGCCAATCTTCTTGGCTCTGCTTGCTATACAAATTCCAGCCCCTCTGCCTGAGCTGACATTCCATTCATCTCAGGCTCTAATCCCCAGTTCCACTCACAGCCCTGCTTTGGGAATCTGCACAGCCTGGAGCCCACAGGTACCCAGGGAAAGTTAGTGCTCCTTACCTAAGGTCAGCTGTCTTAAATCCCAGGCCTTTTTCCTGCTTTTAGCTGAAAGAATCTCTCTTTCCCTGCATTTCAGGCCACTGTCTCTTACTCGGGGACAGTCCTTATCTAAGAAACTCTCTGGGACGGCAGACAATAAATTGGAAAAATAAGATACTGCTTGTACTAGTATCTTTTCATCAGTATCACAAATATCTGAGATAACCAAATCATAAAGTGAAAAGGGTTATTTTGCCTCCCACTCTCATAGATTCCAGTCCGTGCCTACTTGGGCCCATTGCTTTGAGACTACGCAGAGGCAGTACATCATGGTAGACACACACCATGGAGCAAAACCATTCACTTTATGAGCGAGGAAGCAAAAAGAAAACAAAAATGGGGGCAGGGCACTCTTCCCTTCAAGGATACACCCCCAATGACCTAAAGACCTCCCACTAGGCCCCACCTCTTAGGGGCTCCTAATAACACCACCCTTGAGACCAAACTTTTAATATATGGGCCTTTGGGAAACATTTAAGGTCCGAATGATAGCTGTTAATTATCTGAAAAGACGGTAGTCTGTTCTCTGCTACTGTGAGAATTTCCATAGCCAGGAGTTTTCTAAGGGCTCTAGCTTTCCCAAATGCTATCAACAGTAATGAATCTTCTAATCAACATACTGAATGGTTGTATGCCCTATTTAACATCAATCGGGGAGAAGGGACCATGACATTTCCCATGATATTTTGCCAGGCTTCTCTTTCTTTTGGCTTTGAGCCTAGAATGGATGCATACTCAGCTTGATTCTTCACACTGGCCCGAGCATGAGTCTGAACATGTGCGTTTATCTGCACACTTCCACAGGGTCAAAAGAACAAAGCACAAAAATCTCAAGATGGGTCAAAGCTGTCCTTTATTCCTCAACTCCAGGCGTCTGAATGTCCCTTGTGAGTTCTCAGATCAAGCAAACTCATCAGTGTTTCAGTTAATTCTACACTAGCCCCAAATGTCATCTTGTAAAGTTTCTTCTGCTGTTCAGATGACCACCACGGCTACATTTTGCAAGACAGAAGATATTACTCCTCAAATCTGTACAAATGACCCTAGGAAACATCAATTCTATACAGAAATCTCCACTGGAAAGGTTGAAAAAACAGTGTTTAGGGTGGATCTAGACAGCCTGCTTTTAGCTGTGTCCAAGGCCAAGGAAACATGAGCTTATTTGCTTTCTCCTGTGGTCTCAGGCACCAGAACATCTCTCCTCCTTCCTAATCCCTTTTTGAAAATTATATCCAGCCAGGCATGAGTGCAAAATATTCTTTTGGAAAGAACAAGAGCTTGTGTGATTTGAAGCCCAAAGAACTTGCTCAAATCATCTCCTCCAATGCCTAGCTAGGTTGCACTATCTCTGAATATACTTCCTTGCTTTTTAGTTACAGCTGACAACATGGTCCTTGCAGAGTGGTTATAAGGATTAAAGATCAAAAACTAAAGTTTACAGTAGGTAATACATACTCTAGAATTCTAGTAGTCATTATTAATATGACTAAAGGCACTGGTAGCTAATGGGAAGATGTAATAGGGAACCCCTAGATTATGAAATGTTCCCCAAAACCCTGCAATCTTTGAGCTACTGCATGTTCAGATGCCTCCTTGCCCATAAGTGGGATCAATATCTCTGTGGCAGGTCTTTGCAATGCAATATTTTAAAGTAAAAGGCAACATTCCAAGAACTGTCAGGCAGGAGGGAGTTCAATGCATAAGAGATTTATCCAAGATTCCTGCAGTTGCATGCATGATTCGTTTGCTGAAGAGTGATGTGTTTTGGGTTTTTTCCACCTCTATCTCTAAGAGATTTCTGTATGACTTTATAATGCTAATTCTTTCCAAAATTTTTGAAAGCCTTGACAGTTTTTATAGACATGTCTCTGTATGTGTACGTATGTATGTGAATATATAAACAATAAAAAAGTGTCCTAGAGGTTGCATAAATATGTTCCCACTCCTAGCATCCTCCCAACTATTACCAGATGTACCTAAGGCATATTGCTTTCCAGTGAAACCTTGCACAACTAGTGGTAGTAATCCTAGGATTAGGGATCAGAAGCATGGAAACCCAAGTTCTAAGGAGTGAATTTTTCAAAGTGATTGATCTGCTTCCTATTTAGTTAGCAAAGGACTAAAGGAGTCCCCCCTCAAAGACTTGAGATAGTACAAAGAGATCACTTTCGCTCTATAATGCACATTTTTTCTTCTTTTTAATCTGAACATAGTCTTTTCCATCATTCCCTCTTACATTTTATTATCCCAGAACACACATTTTCTCCCTATTGCTTTCTCTTTCCTGCCTCTCTCGATCTTTTCCCAAGGTCTCACCTTCCTGTCTATCAATAACTAAAATGACAGAAACTACCACTTGTCATAAAGAGGCAACAGGGCCCTAGAAAGTATTTAATAACAAAGCATTTTGGTGATGCCCTGATATCAATAAAATCAAGTCGGCTTTGCCCATATGGGGCATTTCACACCCCAAAGCTGTGTAAGGATGCTGTCATTAATTTTCTCACTGCACCAACGTCATAAAGAAACAGGTATCTGGAAGGGAGCCTGGCCAGACTAACAGAGCAGAATTTATTTCCACCTTCAACCTATGCAATGCACTGTTTCTTTCCTTCTGCGCAGCACCACTTCTTAAAATTTAATATGAATTGTTCACAATCCTCTGAAGCTTGCGTAACACTAAACAAGCAGATCCCCGCCTTTTAGGGGTTGCCACCCTCTCTGGTGACTAGTCTGTTGTAATTTCACTTGATGCTCTTCTCCTCCTTCAAGACCTAAATTTTACAGCTCTAGAGGGAAGAGTTAGGGATAGAACTAGGACAGACATGTGAACGGCCTGTGATGACCATAGGAGGGTTTGCACTAGCCTTACCTGGAATAGAAGCAGGCTGTCCTCCTCCCTTTCTCTTTTCTCACCCTCCCTCCCACTGTCACCACCCCACACTCAGCCCTGGCTTGGGTCACATTCACCCTGAGACATTTACCTTGAACACCTTGGGCCTGAAGAATCAAAATCACATAACGATGAAACCCCTTCAGCAAAACAAGAGAAGAGACGGTGCCATGGGTCACTGGAATTGGGGCTTGTGATGTTTTGCCCACTGAGCAGGTTAATACAATGAGGAATTGAGGGTAAAAGCAATTTTTTTAAGCTTAAGAGGAAAGTGGATAATTAAAAGTTATCCATGAGCAGAAACATGGTAAGTCTTTCCAGGGTGCTCTGCTTTTTGCTACATTCTGCCTTTCCTTAGGCCCAAGTATGGCCTCCCCCATGCCCCTTGCCGTTCCCAGAAAACTCAGGCCTGGGCCAAGCCCTCCTCCAGCTTCCATAGCACCACATCTATTTTCCCCACCTCTGGCCCTGGAGGAGAGAACTGTGTAGCACTTCTTTATGCAAGCATCCCAACTCCCCAACCGAAATGTATTTGTATGTCCCCTGCAACACTCTGCTTGCTATTTGATAAATATTTATTGGATTAATGATGAGAGTGCAATGATAATTCTGAGTCTCATGCTATCGGCAGCCAAGTTCAAGTATCTCTTCCTAGGTGAAGCCTTTCCTGACTACGGGCGCAGAATTTTGGAACAAGAAAGACCTAGATTGTCTCTCAGCTGCAAGTGCATGGTTTCCTAATTGGTTTTTGTCTTCCTAATCTGATCAAAGGCCACAGTCATGCCCTGGTCTTTCTTTACAGGATTCCATCTATCCACACGCACCCCAAGTACCTAGCACTGGGACACAGTGGAGCGGTGACAATAAGAACCTCTATTTTGTCACCACCCTTGGTGTTGAAGTAGTAAGCAATCAATAACATTAACGAGACTTTCCAACTCAATAATGACATACAGTTTTTCAAAGAGCTTTTAAAAACATTATCTCTAATGAGATAATGGTCGTCACAAAAAGCCTGTAGTTCAGTAGGTGTAATTAGCTCCAGAAACTGAGGCCCAGGAAGGTTAAGTGACTTGCCCAAGGGCAGAGAGCCAGGTGAGCTTTTCTGGTCTCAGATCAGCACTTTCTTCTGCTCTGTGAGGCCTCTGCAGACTCTTCAAGACATTATGAGCATGAACTATTAGGCAAATTGAGGCAAGAAGGAGAAAATGCACAGTAAAATCTACACTTTCCTCCAAATCACATGCTTAGAAATTCTTGCCATTAACAGTCATTAAGGTCAAGCGAGTGTCCTCAGAAGCTTGTGGACTTTGTAGGCTAGTAGGTACCATGCCTTTTCTAATTGAATGTCCCTTGTCCAGTTGCCTGGAACACAGCAGGCACTTAATACATGGTAGCTGAATGGCCAAATGATGAAAACAATAAATGAACAAAGAAACACAGGAATAAACCTATAACCAAGAGTGGCTTTCAAACCTTAAGGAATGTATAAATTTTAAAAAAGCTGATCTCCATTTATCCAATTACAAATGTTTCAGATAAAACTGCTCTACTGCAAGCAAAGACACACAGAATAAACCAAGTTTTATTATTTAGCTCCAAAAAGCCTAAATCAAGAATCCTATATTGCAAAAAAAGAAAGGAATAAGAATTACTTAAGCAGAAAACTCTCCTGCTTCCTAAAGGGTAAACTAACTATATAAGAAAAGATTTTTTTTTACAAAAATAAACAAGCTTTACTGTAAATGGCTATGCACAGGAGAAAAGCAAAAGTCTGGCAACCTCAAATTTAAATGCTCCCTGATAAGGATGACAGAAGACAACACTCAGGTGCACAGCATCTCTCCAACAGGTAAAACAACCCCTTTGTTAAAGGCATGAACTTTTTTTTGTAAAGGGACCAAGTTTCCTGTTTAACCGTCTCTTCAGTGCAGTGCTGCCCTCCCACCTGCACCTCACATCAGAGTGGAAAATCTGCTCAGTTAATTCCTCCTAGGTTATGCTCACTTTGCTCCTAGCAACCTCTCCTAGTTCCTGACCATAGGTGGGACCTTCCCTCCAGCATTCATATGTATCCCGCACACAGATGTATCTCCTCCTCGCTCTTCATCCCTTTTATTCAACAAGTCTCAAGTCTTCTGAGCTAGGGATCACTGTTTTTTAAGCCCAGAAAAAAAAAAAGCATAAGCAACCAATCCCCACACATTTCTTTTCAGTCATAACCAGAGAGCAACCTCATCTTCACAAGACAGTCCTCACTCCACCTGCCATGCAATAAAGTCATGATTAGTTTGGGGTTTGTTTGTTCAGTAACGTAAGTAAAATATTAATTTAAAACAAATGTAGTCACACCCAAAACATAAATATTTTACAGACCAGTTATTGAGTGATTAGTTACTTTAATTAGATACTGAATGTCTGTTGTCCCTAGACAGAGGATGCCCTTCCATGGTGAGAACTATGCATGCATGGTAAACACTATTGTGTATTCCACTTATTAGGTACTCGATATACTTTTGTTGAATGAATAAATGCAGAAGGAATAAATCCAAGAATGTTCTTAGACTGAACTTGTAAAACTACATGTTTCTAGGTCAAAATAGTGCCTCCTGCAGGGAACTGCATCTTCTCTTTCCTTACCTGGAACCACTTCACTCCTGCCGTCAGTCCTGTCACTTCTTCCACATCATTCAAGGCCTTGCTCTTGCCAGGAAAACCTCTACTGTGCCAGCTCATGCTCTTTGCTTCCTTCCTGGCCTTCTAATAATCACATGACACCCAGAGTCCTTCAGAGGAGCCCTTACTGCTCAATGTGTCACTATTCTTTCTCAATGCCCACCCTGGGGTGATGACGCCCCTCCAAGGCTCCATGGTGCTCACCAGAGCAACACAGCAGTGCGCTGTTCACCTCTGGGTGCACCAGCCTACTCGGTTACCATGGTATCCCTTCCAAACACTGCTGGTAACCGGCGGTCATCAATGTATAGGTAAATGCCTCTAGGCAACTTAAAAGTAAACTATAAAAAATTAAAAGTAAATTAAAGATACAACCTATAGCATATAAATAGGTATTGGGATAGGGCTGGGGAAATGAAAGCCAAAGCCAAAGGAAGGCAGCACTAGTTGGGGGGGTGGGGTCAGAGCACAGCCCTATAAAACTTGACAAGATACCACAGCTGATGAAAGCCAGGGAAGCCCCCATTAGCGGGCTTCTCCACAAAGTCCTTTAAATATAAAATGTAAGAGGGTGTAAGGAGGGGAGGAGCACCAGCAATTTTCTTAATTTGCCCTCTTGATTTCTGAAAATAACTTTTGTGCACTGAATCTGTCCTCTCTTCTTGCCTTTTGGAGTCTGACTTTGGTGCTGTCGATGGATTGTATTCTGTTGTGTGCACAGATAGAATTCATAGGACAACGGGAAAGACTTTAGAGATCATCTCACCATCCCCGAATTACAGACAGGAAACTGAAGCCGTATGCCAAAGTCACAGAGGTGAGTCCTAGAGTGTGAGCTTTGGGTCTTGGTCTCCAGGTGTGGTCACAGCTCCTCACCCTCTGGGAAAGCTGCCCCTCGTCTGGCCTGCTTCCTTCTCTGGCTATGTCCCTAGTATCACCTTCTCCTGTGCCCAGTTATTGCAGATTAAACAAGTGATGCATGTAAGGCACAGAGCTGAAGCACTGGCAGCACCCATAAATGTTGGGCATTCTCACCAAGGGCGCTTTTCCAGGAGGTGGCTGACCCTGGACTAGACCAGGGACCTCGGAACTCAATGCCGCCTCACTATACCTTAGTCTTCTGTGAAGCCAGCAGCACTGCCCAAGTGAAAAATGGACAGGAAGGGGCAGTGGCCCTCAACATTGCCCCTGGGCCTGTCTCTGCCATCCTCCTGGGCACCAGGATATTACAGCTCACATGAGGCTAAGTACTGCTGGGCCACCACAAAGGAATGAGGAAATGTAGCCTGCCTTCGCCCTCCGTCCAGGATGGAGGGTGAGACTTCTGGAAGACAGGAGCCTAGCCTGTCCAGGGCTCGGGCCCCACACTCCTTTTCCTCCTAGGCCCAAACTGCCTAGGCTGGGTTCCCTGAGAGGCCCATTCTAAGCAAGCCGGCCCTGTGAGACCCACAGCCCCTGTGCGTAGAGTCCATGTGGTCCTGCGGAGCATACGTCCCCTATGGGATAGCCACGAAGGTTTCACTTGTGAACTGGAATGAGGAGAAGCAGCCAGGTAAGTGGAGGCTTGGCCACCACAGTGTATGGAAGTACAGGAAGACCCGCCCCACAGGACCTAGCTGCATATTCCTGATACATTTTGGCAGGTCCCTTGAACATATTTCTGTGATTGCACTTCTCTTCCAAAAATAATAGCTCATACTCTCCAGGGTTTTCTTCTCTCCGTGAGACCTACCCAGGCCGCTGGCCGCCACAGAAGCGTAAATATGCTCTTGGAAGGCTAAGGAAAGCAGCAGCTCTCGCCTTTCTCCGCTAACAAAAGCTCTCTTCCAAACACTTCCTGTGCCTTCGGAGGCCAGCTGGCCGGTCCAGACCACACTTGGAACAAAATGCAAACTCCTCATCATGGCCTTGGGACCCCACCGCGCCCACTCTCAACTCAGCTCACACCCTCCTCAGACCTCACTCCGAGTGCGCTAGGCACCGCAAGTGCCTCCTCGCCCCCAAGTCCTTGCCCTGCTGCTGACCCAGTGTGGGCTCTTCCCCAGCACTCGCTTCTGCTGACCCTCTTCTACCACATTTCACTCAGACACCACTTCCACAGAGACTCACTCGTAGCTGCCCTTGCCCTGTAACCCCCACTTCATTCGAGTCCTTTTCCCTTTCTTCTCCATAGCACTTACAGTGCTCTCAAGTGACCTGTTTATCACTTTGCCTAGGTGTTCGCAGACTGCATTACAGAACACAAACCCATAAGGGCAGAGACCTTGCGTGCCCTTGTCCCGTGGTTTGGATTTCCAGCACTTTTCCTGAACACACACAATCAGATGCTACTGAATGAATGCGGCTAAGAATATAGTGGTGTCAGGTCCAACAGTCCATGTATCAGCCAAAAAGCCACCAAGTTCAAAATATATAAAAATTATCTAAACATAACCCTGTCCTGGATTATGAAAACTGAATGGAAGTCAAGACAAGTAAATAAATTCGCCCAAGGTCACTCAGAAAGTGATGAGCAGAGCAAGGTCTGGGTTGAGGGCTTCTGGTCCTTCAGCTGTGGTTCTTTCAGCAATAACACACCTGGTCAGAATCTCCAGTTTGTGAACAAATTTTCTTCCCATATTCATTCAGTTATTCATTCAACACAGCTTTCTTTTTTCTTTCTTTTGGTACTAGGAATTCAATTCAGGGCCTTGCTCTTGCCAGGCATGCGCTGTGCCACTGAGCTACATCCCCAGCCCAAATCCAGCTTTCTGGAGCACACCCTTTTCTAGATTTCAGGAACTGTACTGAGAACAGAGTCCAAATCAAGACTGGTCTGGAGCCCCATGTCTGCAATCCTAAAGGAATCACCCATGACCATGGGGAGATCGTTCTGCTGGGGGCTCTCTGGCATCACTCTGCAAATTACCCATCCCCCAAGACTATTCTCTGAGTGCACTGGACTTGTCCCTAGCCCATGATATAGATTCTCTGTAGAGGGTTGAGAGGCCTGGAGCAGGGTAGGCCACCTCAGAGGACAGGCAGCAAGCGGGCCGACTCCTCATTGGCTCACTGATTGCTTCTTGCCCTGTCAGGACTGAACTTTCATGGAGAGAAAGCTCCCTGAGACCTCTGCCAGCCCAATCACACCACCCGAGTGTCTTCCCTGGATGATCGCCGTGATGAGGGGACAGAAGCAGAGTACTGGAGAGTATGGCCCAGCAGAAGCCCTCCTTCCCACTCACTGAGTAGCAGGAGGTGGCCACACCATGTGCCAGCAGCTTGGAGAGCTGTCTTTCCTGTGCCCAGTCTGAAGCTACATTTTCCCTCCTTCAAGTGTAGGTCTGAGGCTAAAGGGCAGAGGGCACACAAGCCTGAGGGAATGGGGCTTGAACTTCCGGACCGAGCTGAGCACAGAGGCCCTCTTAGGTGGAAGAGACGTCCCTGACACACAGGTACTCTTCTTCAGGCAGCTTGGCTCAAATGCAGCGTGATGGGCCCACCTGTTGGGAACTCACACAGAGGGGTGGCGGCAGTCAAACCAGCATCCCCAGTGAAGCATACCTTTCTGTAGGAGGTCTCCCTGCAATGAGAGAGCGTGGGGGCTCAGCAACCACTTCCAGAGACCTTCAGCTGAGTGTTGAAGCAACTACTCAACACCATACTAAAGTTAAACTGGACCTAGAAGGAAAGCAAGAGTTTCGAGCAAGCTCTCCAGCCAGAGCAACCTGGGAAGGCTCCAGGCCTGTACAGAGTCAGCATCCTACGGCCTGCTCTCCCGGGCCCCAGCAGCCAGCCCAGCTCTCGGCAGCAAGCAAGTTACAGCCACAGTGCTCACCATCCATCTTGGAAAGGTCAGGCACTAAATTTGGAAGTTAGCTTTTAGTTCTTTTCATCTATAAGTTATCTGGAGGCTGAAGGAAAAGGTTCACAGAGATATGTGCCAGAAAAACAAAATAAATATTTTCAGAGACAGAATATATCTGTCTCGTTTTAACAACAACAGCCATCCTAGCTCTCACTACGAAACCTGTGGATTTACACGTACAGGTATAAACATTTGGTGCTTTTCAGAGCATTTCTATACATCCCCTTACTTGACCTCGCCATGGCTCACTGTTATCTTTATTATTTTTATCTCGCTGCTGAAGAATCTAAGGGCCAGTAAAATGACAAGGCTATGCCACCAGTCAGCGACTGAAGTGCAACTAGAACCCCAACACCCAGCTCAGCGCTCCCTCACTCTCTCACACAGGCTCTACCCTTAGGCTAGAACTCCCTAAGGTCCCCACCTGGAGAGATCAGACACACCCTGGAAAGCCTCACTCCATCAAAGGGACATGGGAGAGTCTTTTTATACCAGAAAACATATGGGGCTAGGTTCGTGGCGTTGGCTGTGGTTGTAGACCCCATACAGAATGCCTCTGGTCCTGCCACCAGGCAGGGATTAACTGGTATCTCAAAAAGTTCCCAAGTTCACAAAAAATCCCAGGTAGGTCCCAAGAACAGTGTTAGGTGAGTGTCCATAAAGAGGGCCATTCTACTCTCTCTAATCTTGAGTGTCCCCTCAACCCAGTCACAGATTCTCATCTGCTTGGGAGAATGCCTGGCCCTGTGCAATTGAGAATCTCAGCTGATTTGACTCACTGGCCTCTGTAAGAACAGCGCCTCAGAGCCAGGTCCACCTCACAGGCAGCAGTGGACAGCTGTGCCTCCTTTATGCGCAGTGCCCACATCCCCCAAGTGGATGAGCACAGGGCTCGGCGACGGGGCCCCAAAGACACAGACATGCTTGGCCTGAGGACTTCCACTCCCAAGTCCAACTGCTGCTTTTCCTGTGTTGCTCCTTGATAAAGAGACAATCACACCGATGGCACACACCCTAGTGAGGGTTCAGGGACTAGAGCATCACATACCAAGCACACGGCCTCCCTTCCAGCCCTCGGTTAGGCTGCACCATGCAGCTGTGGCAAGCACAGGCCCTGGAGCTTGGAGCTGTTCCCTGAGGTTGGTCTCGGGTCTGCCACCTCATAGCTGTGTGACCTTTGGGCAAGTTAGTTCACTGTCCTGTGCCTCTGCTCATCTTAAAAACGGGCTGACTATCACAAATACATACAATTATCATATGTCAATTTAACATGTAAATAAAGGGAATGATTATAATTATCATGGAGGTCTCAGGGAGTTGTTGAAAAGACTAAATGACTTAACACATGTTGTGTGCTTAGAACAGTGCCAGCAATGTAAGTGTTGACGTTACTGTTGCTATTATTATTAGTCGGAAGGCACAAGTCCGACTATTACAATCTCAGGAGAACCAGTGAGAACGAAGGGAATAAATGGGGAAAAGGCTTTTGAGAAGCCAAAATCAGTGTCCCAAAATTGATAGAATAAAGCTAAGGCGTTTAATTCTTACATTAATCTATTTACTCTTACTTTGCACATAAGTAGAAGGGACAAGGGTATCCACCTTTTAAGAGAGGAGTAGCAGGTTTAAAAGACGGGTACCAGGACAGGCAGGCAGGCACCCCAACAGGTGGGGTGTCAAAGAGACATCCAACCCCTTTCCTAGACCATCACATTCTAGGACCCTCTGAGGTTCTTTTGTATCCTATGGCTTCACAGTATTACTGGTCGTCCAATAACTTAAAATCCTAATGATTCTGTGGGCCCCCCCAAAAGAATGAGGTATGTTCAGTGTTTTTCTTTTAAGGATTGAGGGGTTTCTATTTTACATTCTAGGAGTGCTTTCTTCAAATATACTTAAATGCCAAGGAGCTTGGTACTTGAAAGGGATTCCATTACATAAGAAGTGAATTTATATGGAACATCCCCCCCCAGAATGCATAAAGATAGGTAAAAAATGGAGCAAGAGGTGTCATCACATTTAGACTTCAAAGTATCACCTCCTCTCCTTCCATCCACCGGCAAATGCAGAGCAGAGGAGACAACCAACGTTGAACACTGCCACCTCCTCACTCTGACATATTTAGTGTGTAAACACCGAGTCAAACAATGGCCCTGGGCACCCTGAAGGTTTATAACCATTAGATTAAGCACCAATCCAACAACGAGTTTGCCATCCAATTTGAAATGCCATGTTCCTGGTGAGGCCTATCTGTGATCTTTGCTGGCCTCCCGACCCTACAATGGCTTTGCACAATGTCCTATCCTGCCCCAGTTCAGTCCTTCTTCTTGATGGTACTGGATCTTGGCAAGGGTTTTATCTGTGTGTTCAGCACCTGCACATCTACAGAGCAGCTTTGGCCAAGGGGATACTCCCAGGAATCCCACTCCTCCAGCTGCAGCTGGGTGTGATAGTGTGAGGTGGGAAGGCTACACCCCTACCTGACTCTAGGAGTCAGTGGACACTTAAGTCCCAGGGACGAGCAGCCAGCCCTGTGTTGAGGACACAGAGCTGGAGGCACAGTGCCTGCAATGTGTTCAGGCCACACAGGTCAGGTGTCTCTTCCCAGGCCAATTCCTGCAGCCCTGGCTCCAGTGTAGCTTTGAAGACATGCCCACATTTTGGTTCCACTCAGATCGGCTTCCTCAGAATCTCTGTAGGGAGACCTCACGTGGTAGAAGCATTTTCCCAATGCACTAGTCCAGGCTAATTCTCTCACCCAAAAACTGGCTCCCCACAGCTGCGTTCCACACCCTGCCACCCTCTCAATGGACCTGGGCTTCACAGTATCCAAACAAACCATGGATCCCTGAGCTAACTGGCTAAAGATACAAAATACCTACGGGATGGGACATGGGGCCCCTATAGGCTACTGAGGGCTCTTTGGGGGACTCTTCTTCCAGCATTAATGACTTCTGCTTCCCTCCCCACGTAATCAGAAAATGAAGGTGAGTACCCACAGACACACAGCAATACTGGTGCCAGAAAGCACAGAGAGGTTTTTGGTCTCCTCTTGCCATTCTTCCTGTTACCCCAGGGACCTGGGGAGGGGAGCAGCTTTCAGTTTCTGGTCTTGAGTTCTAAAGGAGAGCACACGTGTGCCCATTCCAGGCACAATCCCATGCATTTCACATGCAATAACTCATTTAATCTTCACAGCCAGGTTGGAGTACAGTCTAAGTGCCTCAATTGCCCAGCAACCCATGGGAAAGTCTGACACCCCAAGCTTCATCTCAGTCCTGCTCTGCCCCTGTGCAGGACCACTGTCTCATACCAGAGCCCCTGAAGCAGAAAAATGTAACCATATCAATGCTCATCTGCCTCTGCCCTCTCCTCTTCTACCTCCACTTGGAGCTTGGCTCTGGCCCCAGAAAGTACATAGCACTGTTCATTCCACAAGGTCAAATGCCAGCTATATTCTCTTAATATTCCAATTCAAGTCAAGTCTCTGTGGACCTCAGGATTTGCTGAGAATGTAGAATCTTCTACACACAACAGGTCTTCTCTGATGGTAGAGTCTGTTCAACAGGCATCACACAATTCACCTCCTAGGTAAAGGCTAGTGGTGGAATGGGGTATAGCTGCTAGATTATAAATGATGCACTGCAGTGTAGTTGGCATTGCCAACACCAGGATGTGACTAATAAAGGACATGTCACATTATGGGCCAGTTCAGCTTTCATCACACATCACTAGTATGAAGAAAAGATAACAAAGATGATAGATTTGGGTCCAAAAGTGTATGTTACAGGGAGCCTAACACAAACGGATTTTTATTTAAATAATGAAGCAAAGATTTCAAAAATAAAATTCTCTTCTAGATACTTGTCATCTCTTGAAAAGTAAGCAAAGTGCTAGAAAAAGGAAATGGGCATGCAGTTAAGCAGGTGAGGAGAAAGGGCCCAGGAGGAACTTCATGAGAGCTGATGATCTGGGAAGAGAAACGGGAGCAGGAGCAGGCACAGAGGGGAGCTTGCAGAGCCCGTGTCAGGCTGAGTGCGCTTTGCTGAACACGTTGCTCGTAAGCCCAACAGAATAGGAGACCTCGCAGCACTTGACCTGTGCGCCAGCTTTCTGTTTGGGTCCTAGAGAGGGCTTGTGGGTAGACAGAAGTGGACTGTGGAGGGAGCTGGAGACGGAGGCCATGCTAGATCACTGTTCTTGAAGAGCAGTGCACCACACATACACACACACACCGCATCAGAACCACCAGAGGAGTTTGCTGAAAATGCAGCCTGCTGAGGTGCACTGCAGGCTTAGAATCAGAACGTCCAGGGCAGGGCCTGGGAGCATCCTGCCCTTGAAGCAGCTCACCATAGGACTGTCTCACCGCAGAGCCTGAGAAGCACCAAGTCCATTGCTGTCTCTCCTCTGCTACCATTCAGAGCAAGACCACAAAACGGGAATCTTTTATTTTTTTTAAAAAAGCTATGAAACTAATGGAGAATTCTCAAGCTTTGTTTTGGGGATACAGAAACGATTTGAGGAGTCACATTCTGGCACAACAAGGAGAATGTTTCTTCACTGACCCTCAGTATACAGTGGTTCTGCGCCTACCGTTTCACAGCCCAGGTAAGGACACATAATCAACTCTTTCAGCGCAAAGATCAACCCAGCTCTGCAGAGTCAGGCTGATCCTCTGGTTGTCAAGACCTGAGTTGCTGTAAAGAGTCTCCGACCTACCAGTCAGCCCCTCTTGCATTTTTAAGCTCTCTGTTTCCTTAGCTTCCAACACTTCACTTTCTGCAGTTTCCCCTCCTACCCCTCAGACCAAGCCTTCTCCATGTTCTTTCAGTCTTCTTTTGGGGTCTGGTTGTGGCTTTCAGCTCCTCCCGCTCTCCACCCTGTGACACGTGCTCCAGCCCAGGTCCGTGGCCTCTTCCTCATCTCCTCCTCCTGCGCCGGGTCTGCATCCTCAGCACAAACCGTTACTAGCTCCGGGCCTCTCTGCTGCTGCCCGCTGGAGATCCCATCTACACACTCCATCCACTCCTCTTAACTCTCTTAATTCCTGATTGCCCCGCTCTGTTCCCTGCACCTTAAATGTGACCTTTGAAGCCCTTCTCCTGGCCACAGGAATCAACCCCAGAAGTCAGCCTGCTCCTTCACCTACAACACCAGCAGGCCTCAAGTCCAGGCAAGTCTGCCCACTAAGCCCACTGCGCTTTCGCTATCCCTCTACTCACTGTCATTTGTCCTTCTCTCTAACTCTACTGTCACTGTCATTTGCATCTTGGTGAAGTTTCTTTTGCTCTTCAAAAACAAGAGGTTCACCCTGCAAGAGCCCTCTCCTGATCACAAAGCTTTCAGGGACTCCTTATGACCTAAGTTAAGTCCAAATGTGGACAGGGGCTAAGATGCCCCCCTCATCTGATTCTTCTCATTTACCTATACCAGCACTGCATGATAAAGTGTGACCACAGGGCCTTTGCACATGTGCATACCTCAGCCTGAAATACCTCTCTCAGCAAGGAAATCACCTCTGGTAAGAAATCACCTCTTGTAATCACTACTCACAAACATCTGCTTCTGTGTCTGTCTTCCCTGTTAGTCACAAGCTGTACCTCCAGGGGTACATCACATACAATGCCTAGCCCTTGGAGCAAATGTTTGCCAAATGGCTGCACAAGAATAAGACGGACCAGTGGGGGGAGAGGTTAGAGGAAGAACCCCACAGGCTGTCACAATAGCCAGGCAAAAGGTGATACAGGTCTGAGCTAGGAGATGAGGAAGATGACAACAACAACAACAATAACATTAATATAGAACATCGTAGTATCTTAGCTAGTAATACCCAGCACCCCTTCCTCCTGCATTCCTTTAAGAGCTTTGCATATTCTGACTCATTTAATGCTCACGGCAACCTCATGAGGCGGATTTTGTTATGACTGTTACTCCCACTTTATAGGTGAGGAAACTGAAATAGGTTGAGCTAAGACACTTAGACAAATGACTTTGAGAATAGACAGAGGGTCAAATGTGGTCTACGGCCAGTTACGATCACACCGCGCAGCCGTGCAGGTGGGCACAGGGAGAAGGAGCAGCAGGTGCTCGCATGGCTCTGGGGACCAGGTGTCTGTGGCAGGAGAGAGGGTGAACCCCACTTGGGTCCTGTTTGCGGAGGCATATGCAGGACCCCCTGGCACAGACCACTGCATGTCACTCCCATGCTTGGCCCCTTCCGGTCACCCCCTGTCTGGCTGTTCCCAGGCTCCTCTGAGGTGGCGTCACCCCAAGACCACCTGGGGACTGAGGCTCAGAGAAACTGGATTGCTTCAGGTTCAGGTCCAAAGCAACAGAGTGGCAAAGCCCAGATGCGAACTTAGGTCTGCCCAACTCAAGCTTTGCTCTGAGGCCAACAGTCCCCAAACCTAAATGTTAGCACCTCTGGAAGGAGGTTTTGAAAATAACACATTCCCAGGCCAGGCCCCAGAACTCCTACATTTGCTTCAAATCCCCACAGTGCTGGAATCCATACGGCAGAGGCTCTCTGGATGACGTCATAGCAGGCTTGGGAGTTGCTGCCTACAATGGACCACAGCCCACCCGGTCCCCGAACCCCGCAGACCAACCAGCCCTGGCCTAGGGAAAGGGCTCAGAGCTGGAGATGTCTTAGGGATAACTGACCGAAAGAGGGGGTTTTCGTGTGCAGTCACAGGTGAGCTCCCTAAGGAAAGACAGAAAAAGACCCCAAACAGAATGCTGCTAAGACTTCCAGTAGAAGCAGGAAGAAAAGCTCAGAGACATAAGGACAGAGAGAGCTTTGAAAGGGGGCATTTGGCATCATCAGATGCTGCAGAGAAGGGGGACAGGGACAGGGACGGCCCAGCTCACAGCACGTCTATTGATTACCTCCACAGAGTAAGGTAACACTCTGGTCTACTAGCTGATGTGAGGTTTTGCTTTTTGTTGGTTTTTAGGGGTCAGTTTTCAAATTTCACATGGCTGCCACACGCTCCCACCATTCGCCTGGGGACATTCACGACCCTAGGGAAGGTATGACACCGTGGGCTGCAGGGAATGGAGCGTTAGATCCACAGCAGTATGTAGTAAAGTACCATTGATATATCATACAATTCACCTGCCGTAAGTACCCAAAGCCAGTGATGTGTTTGGAACGTTCTAGCTCTGGAACACTTCCATCGCTTTTGGGTGTGATTTCAAACAAACCGCTGTTTCTCCAAAATCATCTGTACCCGGCTGCCTCCAGAAGTTCCACCCTGACCCCTGCTCTCTCTGCCACTGATCCCTCCACCTCCAAGAGGGGCAGGACTGACGAGGCTTGGCCAGACCAGATCCCTCTGGGCAGCAACCCAGGACCCTGCTCAGCCTCCTGTGAGCCTTGGGGTAAGGGCTGTTATGTGGCCAACTCTGGGCCTAAGATAAGCCAGGCCTTTCCTGTCTCCAGCACTGCCTGGGCCTGAGGACCCCAAAGCCACGCTGCCTTAAGTATAGGACATGGGTTCTATTTGTAACCAGAGGTTCTTTTTAACGGGTAGCAGACTGAGCGCTACTCTACAGGGAGGTTCCAGAAGGACCACTGTAGGGGTGGGAGCAAACATACAGAGAAGAAATACAGACAGTAGATAGGGTTCCTGCTTCTGGGAGATACTTTTGCTTGTACTTATTTTGACACAGTGATGATTTCTTGCTTGTTAAAAGACAAAGTCATGCCTCAGATGGTCACATGGACTGCAGTTAACACTCTGCAGGCTGGCTCCAGCCATATGATTCCTCAGCACACACTGCCCAGCACACACTGCCCAGTTGTGCCACAACCTTTGGGACCTGTCCCCAGCATGCAGCCCACACCGAGCCATGAGACACAGCTGTCCTGTGTGCACCAAACTCTCTCCCCCATAGAGGTCTGTAGCTAATGTGAAAATGGCAGAGAAGCCTACAACGTATGTCAGGTTTATTTGCCAAAGGAGCCCAAGGAAATGTCCAATGCTAGAGGACAAAAGAATTACCAACTCTTTTGTATCAGTGGTGGTAGCCGCAAAAACAAAATCTTCAAACCCCATTTCTTGTACAATCAGTCTCTTGTGATACTCAGTCCTGCTCATTACAGAGAGCTGCAGATCACCAGGGAAAGATGGTGGCTTTGGTGACCAAACGCACTCTGTGAAGACCACATGAAAAGCAATGGTGTCTTCACAGGGAAAAGGAGGGACAAGATTTTTCTATGCATTCCAGTGGCGGAGGCATCCCAGAGTGCCCTAATTTTGCCAACAACATTCCAGAGCTCTTTCCTTCACAGGCCCAGACAGAGCAAAGGCCTTTGTATTAGTGATGACTTCATGCTCAGCCAAAAGTAAACATGCTCTCCACTTTTTTCCATGGACAAATCCTCACCCCAAATCGCCAGCATTGGCCTCTTTGCAATCCAAATGGAAAGCCGCCTTTCCCAAGAAAATAAAACCCTTTTAACTCAATAATACATCTTGGCTGCAAAAGCAAACTTTCCTAAAAGCTTCCTAGAAATTATTTATCATGCAATCACGCAGAGATGCTGCAGATTCCCTGAGCAAACGCTACCCATGGAACAAAGGCACTCCAAAGACATAAGCCCAGGATCCACGAATAAACGTTCACTTTAGCAAACACCTGCACTCATAACCTATGCTGCGCATTGTAACATGCGCAGAATCTGCAACTCGACAGACACACACACACACACACACACACACCCCTCACTGCCACCTAACTGGAGCATTCTTTCTGAGAATAGGCAATGAATGATAAGACAGGTGCTAACTTGAATAAAGAACAAGGTGGCTATCAACATGCGAGTTCTCCGGCGCTTTAGTACACATCAAACACATCTCGTTCTTCCTGCACATTCCAGTTCAAGTCCCTGTGACTGGAGCTCAGTCCTCCACCAGCGAGTAAGAAATGCAGACTTGCAGACTTACCAGGTTGGAATTGGTAGCGTTGGAATCATCTTCTGGAAAGGGAATATAGATTGCTAAGGCCACACAATTGGCAAAAATTGTCAGTAAAATAATTATTTCAAATGGTCTGAGGAAGGGAGTTAAGGAAGCCACATGCACAAGGGAAACAAACATACATCTATATATTGTTTTCAAGTGAATCAAAGATTTGTAAGAATTTTGTTTAAACAATGCATTCCAAGCCCCTTGTATTCTGAGAAGAAACATATGCCTTTTTAAGTGCTTCTTGTGGGGCCCCGCCAAAATTTTTCCTAATATGTCAAAAGTAGTGGAGGCCAGTCGCGTGCCAGAGTAAACACAGATTTCTAAAAACTTTTTTCTCCTTCTTTTATTTATTTAGATCAATTACATTTGACTTCATTTTCCCTCTTGTGTGCTTGGGGTGGTTTTTACGGAACAGTGCCCGTCCCAGACAGGACTCCCCAGCACCCCATTTCTGAATAACTTATATGCCAGCACCAGGGGACCCAAATACATCTAGGACAGGAGAGCGGTGAAATGGAGTTTCAAAACAAATTGACCTTTCCTATTTTCCATTGAAATTTGGAGATTTTACTTTTTAGCCTTTCAAAGTGAAGTTAGGAGGATTTTTTTCTTTTTCTTCTTTTTTGCTCCTTCTCCTTTTCATTCTGCTTTATTCTTTGAAAACTTTCAGGGGACCAGAAGCCTGGCTGGGTGACTCAGAACCCTCCAGAATGTGCTGTATGTTTACAGAAGGGCAGCCATTTCCCTTCGGACAGGACACGTGACACTCCGGGTTCTCCAGAGGTTCTGGTTCTGCCTTCCATGGGCCAGGCTCCAGCTGCTGGGCCTCCCAACTTTTCCACGGATGGCCCTGGGCTGTAGGGCACAGCCCAGAGTAGGTTCAACAGTCACTGTGCACAGAGGGTCCTATATCCCGATGTCTCGGCCAGAACCTCCAGCAGCAGTGGGTTAACATGATAGTGCGCTTCCAAGGAGACCTGCCCCACGCCCATAGCTGGAAGGCCAGAAGGGAGACTTGACGCGGAGGCTCTAATTTATGCCCTTCCAGCTCTGCCTCCACCCACCTGGCCCCACTGCCGCATGTCCAGTGTCATTTGCAGAGTCCAGCAAGAGGAGGAAGAGGAAGAGAGCATGGAAATGTCTAGGTGAGGGGACCCACTTAACTCTCCCAGGAAATCTGAAATCACCAGGATGAAAATTTTGGAGTAGGAAGAGACCTTAGAGAGTATCTGGTCTAAGCTTCTGAGGCCTAGAGAGACTGAGAAATCTCCCCAGTGCCCCACACTGGGTTACTGACCAGCCAGGACTAAAACCCAGAGTTCCTGACCACCTAGGAGAGCACTCATCACTCATCACAGTAGACAGCTTCTGACTTGTTTTCAGAGGCAGCACTGCTGAGGTGACAGCTTTCTAGGCCTGGGAGGCATCTGAATGACTACCTTAGTGACCCCTTCAGCCCTGGGTGTCACTGAGAATCCATTCACCTTGCCAACCTTATAAAAGGTGCCACGATACTAAAAAGACAGCAGAGTTGTCCGACCTGCACACGTCACAGATGTGGGCAACAGCACAGTCTATACAAGATTCCAAGCTGGCAAAGAGCAGAGCCAGGACCAGAACCCAGACCCACTGACTAACCTTTTGCATCATGCTGGCCCTGAGTTGGCCAAAGAATCAGTGGTGACGATGATTCCAGGTAGAGATGCTGGTGATAGGGATGCAGCCAGTAAGGAGAGAAGCTAACCTCACCAAGAGCCCACCCAGTGCCAGGCACTGCTCTAACTGCGCTACACAAATGCCCAGCATGGAAGGCACAGTTATTATCCCCACTGCTAAAGGGGGGCACCGAGGCACAGAAAAGCTACATGTTAACTGGTCCAAAGTCACACAGCTGGTGGTGGGATAGGGTACAAATTCAGGAAGTCAGGTTCTAGAGTCTGAGTTCTTCAGAACTGCTTGGTACTGACCTGTCTTAAAGTCACCTACGGCACGTCCAAGAAGCCAGTTCTTTTAGCTCACTGACTCTAGCACCTCTCCTTTCCTAATCTCTCCCCACCTGCTTAGGAATATAACACTCAGCCCAGGAACTTGACAGTTCCACTCTTAGCTTTGGGTACCCTGTGCTTTCCCCACCAGGAGAGCGCAATTCAACTGAGCCAGGCTGCACGAGCACCCATTTGGCAAAATATCAACCCACTGCCTCCAGCAAAGCAGGGACGGCTAAGCTTGCGGTGTTTCTTTATATTGTCAGTTTCACACCCCTACCACCAGGCTACCTGCTCCTCCTGTTATGCTAAAAGCACCGTGCAAATGCCAGGGAATATATCACCCAGGTATAAAGAAATCAATCAGGTGAGCGAGAAGAACCATCTGCTGAAAAGCAGCAGAGAATCCACTTAAGCCCTAGATATGCTTCAGCCACGCTGGGAAACACAGATCATTTTTTAAACTGCCTTCCTAATGACAGTATCAGATTCTATTTTTTCAAGAACTGACTGGCTGGAATGCCAGGTTATCTCCTTACCCGTCCAGCTATCCTTCCTACATGACCTGCAAATGCCCCCCAACCAGTAAGGCTGAGGCCAGACCCACAGCCCCTCTTCCAGGAGGAGGGTAACTTCCCACAGAAACGGCAGCTATAGCACCAGGCAGCGAGTGTCCACACCGCCCATGTTCCAGCAGAGCAGGGGTACACCCGGCCCCTCAACACCCACCTAGTGCCCTTTTGGTCCTACTAGTAACTGTCTAGTCCCTACCTAGTCTTATGTGTACCACATAGTACTATGAGGGAGTCAGGGCGGCAAGTACATGGATTTGGGATCCAGGAGAATCTGGAGTTGAAACTTAGCTCTGTCAATTGCCAGCTGTGTGATTTAGGGAAAGTATTTTTATTTCTTTTTCTGGCCTCGTTGCCCTCCTCTCGGAGAGTATCTGAACTGCAGGTCCCCTAGTTCTCCACACCATGGTCCTATCTTGCACAGCTATGAAGGCAGCCCAGTGGGGCTGGCCCGACCCAGTCTCTCCCTGACTCATCAGGGGGCTGGAACCATGCCTGGTAACTCAAGACTGACTGGCCAGCTCACAGCAGTCCCTTATTTTTGACTGTGTTCTCTTAAAATTACTTTTATGCTGAGGGTCTCAAACATTCATAAGATGAACATCGCTCGCCCAACAGAAACTTCCTCTCTTTTGCAGGCTATCTTTTACCTTCCAACCACTATCCGAAATTTTAAAATATTTCCCTAGAAACTTCTTAATGGGATCTATCACCTCCGTCCTGCTCACTGAATTAAGAGACCTGGTGGCCCTGCCCAAAGAAATGTGTATTATAATAATGCCCGGCACCAAGTCCCTAGGGTTCTAGACCTGTCTGTCACTGACCAAATAACCCTGGGAAGTCGCTCAGGGAGGATGGAGGGCTTATTTCATCCCTGGGAAAGTCATAGCTGGAGCTGTGGACCTTTAAAGTTTTTTTCTTCAGTTCCACGATGCTTGGATGTTTTAAGAGGCTTGTAATTCCACAGTGAGATCCCACCCCTTTTACTTTCTCCCAAGGGACTCATACACTAGTTTTTCTACGTACAAAGCAGCTCTGTGTTTTAGATTCCAGATCAATGTTTGCAATTTGGCTACACTTTAGACTCACTTGGAGAGATTTTAAGAATCCATAGGTGAAGCCCCGGCAGGTAGAGTTTGCTAAAACTTTCCAGGTAATTCTAATATGTAGCCAAGGCTGAGGACCCCTGCTGTTAATCCCTACAGCCAAGAACCAGAGCCATTGACCACTACACTCTCCTGCGTCTCCTGGGCTCCTTCACCCACCATGATGAAACGAGAGAGAAAGAAGGTTGTGACACAGCTTGTAATGACGACTAACACAATCACAGGAGTGGACTCCTGGCAAGCTCAGGTTCCTAAGATGGTACTTTGAAACCTCTCATGCTCCTTTTCTCCAGTGTTGCTTATTACATGTTGTGTATCCCTGCCCCGAAATGCTTAGCATCAGAAACGTTTCAGATTTGGGGTTTTTAAAAAAGTATCTACATATAAGGTACACAATGAGAAATCTTGGGAATGCAGCTCAAGTCTAAACATGAAATGTGTTTGTTCCACATGTATCTTACATATACAAGCTGATGGTAATTTTATACAATATATTTTGTGTGAGTGTTCTGACCACAGCCTGTCACAATAGGGCAGGTGTGGAATTTCCCACTTTTGGCATCAGGTTAGCTCCCAACAGTTTCAGATTTTGGAGCAACTCAGGCCTCAGATTTTTGGGGTTGGGGGTGCTCAGCCTGTAGACAGGGGCCAAGGAAGCAAAACTGGGTAGCTTGTTATATGGCAGATTCCTGGGTCCCATCCCCAGAGATTAAGAGATCAAGTATAGGGTAGGGCCTAGAACTCTGCATTGTCACAGGCCCCATGGATGCAAATCCAGTCTTAGAACCAGAGCTCAGCACCGCCAACACAGCCTATGAAGCCTCGGGGATCAGGCGTCAGGTTCATGTCCCAGAAGCACCCTGCCCACACTAAAGCACAAAGGATATTTCCATTCAACAATGCTGATGCATGCTCTCCGGATGGGGTTCTTCAGAGTCAGGCACAGCAGGGCCCGGGGTGGCCGTGTGGCAGTCGTGCCACCCTGCTTCTTGGGCTTCCCATATTGCTGCCGCTTCCGCTGTGTAGAGCTGACAGTGGAGATGGTTGCATTCCCAGCACTGCCCATCAGCTTGGCCTGCCGGGCCGCATCGATGGCTGCCTGCCAGGACAGGGCTGCCCCTGGGGTGGGGATGTGCTCAGGGGCCAGCCCTGCAGCCGCGTTGGCATTCATGTTGGCGTGAGCCGGGCGTGGGCTCCCATAGTTGGAACCTACAGCAAGAGAGGGGAGGGGACAACTGTTATCAGAGTGAAAATAAGAGTACTTGGGACATGCTTCAGATTCCAGACTGACAATTTCTTTTAAAATCTTATTTCAAGCTATTGCAGGAAGTTGGGAAGTGACAGACAGAAACTCTAAAACACGATGCTGTGGCGTGAGCCAGAGAAGTTGCTCGCGGCCTAACTTGGGTGACCTTGCACTTGTCACTCTTCTTTCTGGTCTCACAGCCTCATCTGAGGGAGGCAGAGGGTGAGACACGTGTGTTACAATGTGCACGGTCCTTCCTGGCTCTCCAGCTTGCATGTGGTCACTAGGTTCTTATCATGCAAGCCAATCTAATAAATTCCTCTGTGTGTGTGTGTGTGTGTGTGTGTGTGTGTGTGTGTGTGTGTGTTGATTCTGTTCCTCTGAAGAACCCTGACTAATACAGCCAGTCAGAGCATTTTCACCCTAGAGTCTGTCCTGGAGAGAAAGAGAACTCAGTACCATGGGATTCATGCATCCAGCCATGCCTGACGCTGCCCTATTCAGTCACATGGAGATACAACAGGTGGGACCTCCATGAGGGCTGTGCCTCAAGACCACCACAGCCACCCCTTCACCAAGCCATTTCTCCCACCCACTGTGATGATACAGTGGCTTAGGTAACTTACTTTCTATTCACTCAAGTAGGGTCTCTGTCTCGTGCAACCAGACAGACCTGACTGGTCTGTGTCCAAACCTTGCATCTGGCTGAGCTATCATTTCTGCAGGCCCCAAAGTGTGTGTCCCCTCCAGGGGACAGACTATACATTTCAACTCTCATGCCAACTGATCAACATCACTGTCTAAAATGCTGCACGTAAAGGACTATACAACAGGAAAGTGCATCATGATAAATTAGTGATGCCTCCCATGGGCGCTGAGGGTAGGCAATGGTAAACACACAAATGCCCCATACTCGGCAACCCTGTCAGATACCAAGCCGAGCACATCAGGTCTTGTCTGGTACCAGCTGGCCAACTGCCTCCTGCACTGTTGCCATCTGGTCCCTGTGGCATTAGAGCTCCACCCTACTCTCCAGGGCCTGGAAAGTTGCATCTGCTATACCCAGTACATGGTCACATGCATATTCACAACATGACACAGACCTCATCTCACCATATATGCCCTTTACCCTCCTCCTTTTGTCCAGGCAGCTCCACACCCACAAGGTAAACCTCGTTCACTATGCTTGTGGAGAGCCCGACACTTCCTCTACTGAGAAATTTCCTCTCCCACACACTTTGTCACAGTCCTCCCTGTATTCACCGTGTGGAGGGACCCTAAGCACAAAGTGAGGAAGTCCCCAGGAAGGCTAGGACCCTAACCTTTCTTATAAGACCCCAGAGGGGAAAATTGAAAGAGTGGATCTGAATTAATAAAGGCACCTGAAACATAAGAGCTGCTTTAATAAGCAGCAAGATGAGTGTCTCCACTTAACACATGAGAAAACAAAGGAGTGTGTGACTCATTAAAGGTCACGAAATGAGACAATGGAAGATTTCTTCAGTGCACAGGACTCACAGTGAACTGCCAGGCTATACTCCTGCCTCTCCAGCAGGCACGTGTGTGTGTGTGCGTGTGGAGTGTGTGTGTGTGTGTGTGTGTGTGCGCGCGCATGCATGCGCACACACACATACACACTCCACACACACACACACACACACACACACACATGTGCACACATGCACGGTGACACACAGTACACACATGCTCCTGGTTTATGAGCACTGAGATGGGAAGAGATGCACTTCCAAAAACATGTTATAGATTTAATAAGATCTTGGGACAGTATCCTTGACACTAGCAGCCCCCATAGTAATCCCCAGGCACCCCCAGGACAGATAAGAGTGGAAAGCATCCCCATTTCTATCTGTCTTCTTTGGTTCACCAAAGGCCAGAACTCTAATTTTGCTCCATTAAGTCTGTGGTATATAATTTGTCCTTCCTAGACTATTTGGCATTGACAAAATTGAACAGATTACTTTAGTTTCTGAACTAGCTTTTCCTCCCTCACATAGTTTAAAATCAGCCATGGTTCCTTGCCACTAGCCTTCCAGACTCTGATTCTCTACTTGTTACAGCAGCTTACACGGCAGAGGCACAGAACCAGTGGAGTATAGTGTGTATGGGGGGATTTATTAGACTGGCTTAACACGATCAGAGGCTGCATGGTTGTACGCAAGTCGGAGAGCCGGAATTGACCATGTGCACTGTTAACTCACATAGCTCATTCTTGCCTCCACAAGATGAAGCAGTGAAACCAGAGAGGGCGGAACAAGTGCAAACTCTGATCTCTGCACTCACTCCTGGGCACTGGCCTTTATCTCCTTCTCTCATATAAGCTGCCAGTTCCAAAAGCCCAGCTGTCCCAGGACTCTCTGGACAGGACACAGAAGAGGGGAGGAAGCGCTGAGCCTGAGAACCATCCACTGCCCCAGAAAGGCTGTGTCAGTCCATGCATCCTGCGTACCCAGTGCAGGAGCAAGATGGCAGCCGCCTCTGCAGAGTCGATGGATAATTCTGAATGCTAAGTCTTGAGAGGCTGACTTCTGAGCCTGCCCCCACTGCACTCCACAGGGGACCTTATTTATAATGTGAACTGTTCCCAGAACACAAGGCTCTCCCTGGAGTACACCATCTGGAGAAAGTACATATGAATAGCCCCTTAGGGAAAAGTGGAATGTCAACTTCCCCCTGGGCAAAGGATAAGAAAATGACCTCCTGTGTTTTGGTCCATACATCTCCAAGCACTGTCAGAGACCTGTGATGTAACCAAGGGCACTGCCACGGTAAATACACAGCCATATGCACGTAAGACAGGTGTGACCCCAGGGTCAGCCTCCTCAAGGGCTGAATCCCTAGGCCAGTGTAGCCTTTCCTTCTCTAAGTCTTTCCCCACCCGCTGGGATGACTTCTCACCCAGGCCTAAAGTTCTGTGAGTCTCCAGGTCATTGCCAAGTGGCACAATTATCCCAGAATTCCAGGAGTGGGAAACCTCTATCCCTAACACAAGGGTTTTGACTCTCAAGTACTATCATGCAGGTAGGGCAGGGAGTATCATCCCTGATGGCCTTTGTCAGCATGAAATCACTACCCAGTGCAAAGAGAACAATTTTCAAATTATAAGGCTGATTCAAAGCTCCTGTCTCCCGGCTGCCAGCTGAAAAGATGCCACCACTTAAGTCCGCTCTGGCTCCCGCCTTGTTAGGTTATTTCCACTGACGCTCTTGTTCCTGACTGAGTCTCACAGCAGCAGCTTAGCAGACCAGGCCACACACAAACAGGTGGGTGCTCACAGCGGTGACTTCTTCCCTGGACATAAAAAGATAACCCCATTTGCCAAATGGTTCGATTCCCCTGAAGACAGCTGCAGCTCCCTTCTCCTGTACACAGGTGCTGCTGCTTTTCAGAGGGACCAGGATAAGGACAAAGACACCCCATGTACTGGTCGGCTTCACGGCATTCTGCTTCACAGGAGTCCCCCGAAGAGTCCAAGTTAGGAGTCAGGGGCATCTGCTTCCATCATATCCCTGGGAGTAAGGCCTGGTGCTGGGGACCTAGAAGGTGTCCAGTGAAGAAAAGACTGCCCTTTGCTTTACTCCATCTTCTCCATGTACCTGATCAAGGTCATACCCACATATGACAATAATACTGTCATGCTAAGGATGAAGGCTTCTACAATCTGCATGGCCCATGTGCTGAAGGCTTCATCCCCAGCTCAATGCAATTAGAAGGTGGTGGAACCTTTAGGAGGTGAGACATAGTAAGGGGAAGTCAGGTCAGCAAAGGTGTGGCCTTAAGAGGTTAGTGGGACCCTGCCCCTCTTTGTCTCTTTTGCTTCTTCATTGCCATGAGGTGATGGGATGAATGGTTTACTCAGCCACATGGTCCGTACCAGGATGTGCTGCCTTGCCACAGGCCCAAAAGCCATAAGGCCAACCAGCCATAGACTGACACCTCCAAAACGGTGAGCTAAAATAGAACTTCCCTCCTCACAAATTATCTCGGGTATTTTGTCACAGTGATGGAAAATAGACTTAGCACAAAGGTGAACTACAGGTAAACTTTAGATAGAACTCTGCTGGAGTCTGTCCATCTATGCTCCAAAGAATTGGTTTATTCTTAAGCATCAGGCTCTTCTGCTTCCATCTTGGATGTTGCGCTGGAGGAGAAGCTCTGCGGAAAGAGTGTGAGTAATGATTTCCATCTGCCATGCCACCATCCTTCTCCAGGCCACTATCCATTTCTTGCCCAGAAATGCTGCAGTAGCCCCCTGACATTTCTCTTATTTCCAGGCTTGCCTGTCCCCAATCCAATCTCCATGCAGCAACTAAAGTGACCTTTTAGAAATATGAATCATAAATCAAGCCCTGTCATTCCCCCGGTTAAATCCTTTCAAAATCCAGTGTCTGTGCCCTGGCTTATGAAGCCTGCATAGATCGGCCCAGGCTCATTTCTCTGGGCTCACTGCACTCCTCTCTCAGCCTGCTCTAATGTGCTCCCAACATGGGCTTCATTCTGTGCCTTAGATGTGCCCAGTTCTCGCCTGTCACTGTGCCTTTGCATGTACTTAGTATGTCTCTCTATCTGCTCTTTGCCGGGTGAGTCTTCCTCGCTCTTCAGGTTTGTCTTAGATGATTCTTCCTTAAAACCCCTGACCCAAATAAGCACAACAACTTCACTGTCTCCAAGCCACCCTTAAATAAAGACACTCAAACCCCCTGGCTCCATAAAGAGATATCCAGTTAACCACAGGCATAGGAAAAAGTATGGGGCTACCAACCTGCTTTGGCCACACAGCCTGCCTCTTTGGTCTGCCACGTATGGAGGTGGGTCATCCCTAAGGAGTTGCTTCTGTGCACACAGAGATGCTTCAGACTGGCTTAGAGAGAACAAGGAGCAGCCGCTCACATTCAGAAAGGAGAAAGCAGCAAATAAATTTGCTTCAGGTCCTGGCCACATACCTATGCTGCAGGGCAAAGGTAGTGCTCTCTCTCTCAGGCCAGGGAGCGACCCAGGATGACTGCAGCAGCCCATCCTAGTTCCAGCTGTCTGTCATTCCACCATGGTGACAAGGGACTACATCCCTGGACTACATTCCCTTTAAGAGCATAGCAATCAACCTGGAACAGAAGCCACACATTAAAAGCCCAATGGCTAGAAAGCAGGAAGCCCTCAGTCTTCCCTATGTATTGTGTCACAAAGATAGTTGGCAAACACACACAGGAAGACACTGTTTCTTGCTTTCAGAAGATAATTTGGAGTTCTAGCCATCTCAAATCCATAGGTATTCATCCACAGAAAGGCGCAGTGTGCCTTAGCATGATCCATCACATGGCAGTAGATGACAGGTAGACTGCAAGCCCAACAGTTCCTCCAACCTCTTTCTTCTGTGTCTTTCTGGGTGGACAGAAAGCTAAAAACAACTATCAGTCTCCTTCACAGTTATATTCCTGATGCAACTTTGGAATTGGCCAACAAAGAACTGAAATGAAACTAAGTCAAGTGGAGAAGATATCTATTTCACTAGTATAGAGCTGCCGGGGCCCTGCCAAGGGTACCTGCTCCCTGGGTCACGGACGAGGGAGTGTCCTATTGGCCCGAGCTGTTGGCACTGTGGTTTCAGATTCCTCAGCTCCCTAACTGTACTGGTCAGTTCCCTTGGCCGGTTCTCTGGCACTGTTATGGAAGTCTTTCCTACAGGCCCAGCCACTAGCCTGCTCTCCCAACTCTTCTGATTATTCTATAAGCCCTTAAATTCCTGCATTAAGTATCTTTCCTCTTAAAATGGCTACAGCAGTTTCTGTTACACTTCTGGAGCTTGACTGGGACATACTAGCCCACGGCAGCACACCATCCAATATAATTTTTAAAATTATGGAAATATTCTGTTATTCTGGGCTATCCAATATGGTAGCCACCAATTAGATGTGGCTGTTGAACACCTGAAATGTAGTTAGTACACCTGAAGAATGACATTTGAAGTTTTATTTAATTTCAATTAATTTACACTTCTGTAGCTACCTGTGGCTGGAGGCTACCATATTGAACGACTCAGGTCCACACTAAGAAGCAGATGTAACAGGAGGAACATAGGGAGGAATAGGGTATCAAATGTGGGGAAGAGCACTGACAAAGTGCTTGATTCTAAACTGTGAAACAAAACTTAAAAAGCCAACCAAGAACTGATCCAGATGCTGATGAGTGGGTAGATTTTTCTAATCAGGAAATAACCTCCCTGCACAAAAAGACTATTTTCAAAGCATAAGAGATCCCAAGCTCCAACAAACAACAGAGAAACCATAAATCCTTTTTTAGGGTCTAACATCCTTACATTCTTTCCTTTTCAGTGCTAGGGAGCAAAACCACTTCCTTGCACATTCTAGGCAAGCACTCTACCACTGAACCAGATCCTTAGCCCTGTGTCTAACATTCTTGGCAGTGAGGTGAGAAAGTAACTTTTCCTCAGTGGGCTATGGAGAAACTGACATTGCCTACGATCTAAGTGAGGGAAGCCAAGACGGCCCAGCTGAGACGGGAACCCTCTTGCCACAGTGAGCCCCAGAAGGAGTTTCTGAACATGTCAGCAGTGCTTTGTATCTGACTGAATCTGTTCCCTCTTGCCTGAGCTACTGCACATTGTTTGAGCGACATCTTAAGTCTTTCTGCCTTCCCCTTCCCTCACCCCACTACACACACAGTTACAAGAGACAGGGATGTGCAGAACAGGCCCCATGACCCCATGACTGCTGTTGTCAAATATGCTCCATAACAAGAGACAACGAGGGACCAAGGACATCTCTGACTATCTGCATGACTCAATCAATCGGAGACTGCCTTAAATAAAACTGTCTCATTTCTCTGCTACATCTCAGCTGCCTCAGATGCACAGAAGCAAAGGCAGGACAAAGGCAGAGAACCTGGAGCGCTTCCGAGGCCACACTAAGCAGAAAAGCGACCAGCATTCAACCTTCTTATGAATCAGCACATAAATCCTCTGGATTTCTTTTTACAGGGTAAATAGTAGAGAAGATAGGAAGAGAATGACAGGGACTAAGAGGGACTCTCACTGGAGGCAAACCATCTGTATGTGACCAAAAGGCCAAAATTACCTTGGTGAGAGGCCCCTGATCAGAATGTCATTCCCTCCCCTTGATACCTTTGGGCTCTCAGACTGACAATGGAGAACATAAGGAAGAAAACAAACAGAGATACACACAGCCAAATGGTCAACACAATAATAATAAAACAGTCCTTCCACTATTTCCAAGCATGAAGATGAGGGAGATCTTGACCTGCTGTTTACACTAAGGCACCTACATTACACATCACCTAAGTTACAGGCCCTTGCTGAAGATGAATTCCATTTCATTTCTACGAAAGTCAGCATTTCAGCTTTCCAAGCATGACAGCAGGTAGCCTCTGCACTGGAATAACAGAGCTGTCCCTGCCTAAGAACAGAAATCAGGCTAGAAACTTGGAAAATCCTTCAGGTTGCGGATGTTCCAGGGATGGGCAGGAGGTCAGAAGAGACTGACTGTTACTGTAGCCTGGCACAACACTGACAGGACCCAAGCACTGGTTCAACCTCTTCCTTGCTTCCTTAATGGATGTCCAAGATAAGCACTACTAGTTGGGTCCCCTTCTTAGTATCTCGACAACTCATAGGCTCCTTATGACTAGAATCCAGCTCTGGGACCTCAGAAATCCTGGCACAGTGGCTCTTCGTAGGTGCTCAAAACACATTTGCTGCACAAAAGTCCTTGTATAGAATTTTAATTCAGCCGTCAAATGCTTCTGCCCAGAAATTTACAGGGATTGTAAGTCAGTATGTTTTCTATGCGCTAAATATGTCGGTTCTCGTATGTTAAAATATTATTTCTTTCTTGTACCCCAGCACAAGGGAAGTCCCAAGAGGTACAAACCCTGGTCTGTTTTGTTCACCACTGTATTCTTCACAGCCCAGATCAGCCTGGAGAGTGGTGTGTGTACAATAAAAACCTATCAAATGAATCAATGAATATCTCAAAATGTAATTGTCTGAAGACTTTCATCCCATGTTTATCGCAGACTTCAGTCCTGACGGTACAGAGGGGTCAGAGCTCTGGCCCATTTACTACAAACCCAGAGCATGTGTGTCCCACTCTGGGCACCAGAGGAAGCAGTGCCACTTTTTGAGGACAGTTTCCTTCCTCCCTCCTAGTCACCATCTGAGAAGACAGGTTGATAGAAGGGCACCCTGGCATGATAACTGTCACACACAAAGGTGGGCAAAGCACCTTTGGAGCCAGCTGCCTGTGCTCTAAGTCTTGTGTGTCTGAACTCCCACAAGCATGAGGCAAGCCATCATAGTGCAGGTAGCCCCAGCAGCGGAAGTGAGCCCCGAGACTCAGAACTCAAGGCCCACAGACACAGACACCTAAGGTGGCAGGGGGCTTTTCTGCTCCATGCTATGAGGATGACTGAGCTATAAATGCAGTCCCTCCAGCCCCACAAGAATGGAGGAGGCTGAGTTTCTGACCCTGTCCCTTGGCCAAAGGTCGTATCATCATCTGATATACCCTGTCACGGAAGCAACCTAGCAGTCAATAATGAAAGTCTTCAGGAAATAGCTACATTCCCTTATCCTTCTCAGAAGTCTTCTTAAAGGGCAAATCTAAGACTCAGAGGAAGAGCCGCACCTGAGTATTTACTGCAGGACCCAGAGTCAGAAGAACTAGGGCCCCAACCCAGGTCTGAGCCATGTGTCCACTTAACGGCAGCAGCTCTGTGGGAGAATCTGGAGCAGCAGAATCTGGAGAGGGCCACACAGCCACACAGTCAGCCCAGGCCCCTGATTCCCCAGCCACCACTTGTACCACCAGCAATACCACCAAAAATCAAGGAATGAACTCTACCCCAGGCCTCAAAATACACCTCTGTAACATAGATGTAATGCAGTCCTCACAGCACAATCGTACACTCAGTGAGACTGAGTCTCTGAAAGTAATTCCCAAAGATAAAGTATTATTTAATAAGAATCACTCCACAGGTACCCACACAGGGCTTCAGGGCACTGGGGAAGAATAGCTCATTGCAATGAGCTGGAATAAAATATGAAAGCTGTTTCTCTTTTGTTTTGTTTTTGGGGTTTTTTTTTTTTTTTGGTAAGTCTTTCTCCCCAAAGCATAGCTTCCAGGTTAAGCACCTACCTCTTCAAAACTGCTATATTCCATAAACAAGAATTAACAGTGTCAGTTTGTGAAAAAGTATATCTATCCAGACAATTCAGAATCCAGAGAACTCCAGAGATCTTGGAAAATGCTGCTCCGTTTTCCCAGGATCCCATGTTAGTGAAAGGCTTAGATTCTTTCTCCACTGGGGGAGCCACTGTGTGGGGGAGGGACATCACCCACCTATTTACACACCCAGACACGATGCACACAAACACACCCATGTGGAGCTGGTGCGTCCTACTCCTGGATGTCCCTAATTCTCACTGAGACAAAAGAAATGTGTTCACTTACTCCCTTACACTCACAGGCCCGTTTAATAAAGATGCTTTGTGCAAAGTACAATGCTTCTTCCATTTAGAAAAGTCAAAGCCGCCCAGCTCATTAATCCCAACAAAACCTCTCCCTGACAGCAGGCAGACAAGAAGATGGAAGGCAACGACAGCAACAACAGAAAACCGCAGGTTCCTCCTGAGGTTGCGGCTGGTCGGTAAACACTAAGCTTTCTATGGATATGAAATGATCTTGACTCTTTCTCAAGTTCAGTGGGAAAAGAATGAGGCCGGAAGTTGGGAGATGCTCCTCGCACTCAGGTAAATCCCTTTCCTTCTCCAGAGGAGGAGGCCCTCCTGGCAGAGAAGGCCCCTGCCGTACACCATGAGAGGCCCTTCTAGCTGATATATTCAGGCTCCAGAACCCCGCAGTACAGGCATCTCCCTTCCCCCACTGCCTCTCCAACAGCTCAACCCCCACCAATGCCTCAGGGACTGGGTCTGCTCTCCATTGACTCTGAGGATAAAAGCTGCATAAAATGTGTCCAAGCACCACTCCCTCCACGTGGGAGAGTGGCCAGGGAGCACGGGAAGCTGTTCAAGGGGCTGCCTCCAATCTGCTGGATCTACAGGCCAAGCTCAACCCAAGGGGTTACTCCGGGGAAAAGGGCAACACCGGGCCTAGTGCCCTTGGGCCTCCACCTGTGTTCTACCTTACTCTCTCAAGGCTGGCCTCAGACGCCGGGGGGCTTGCTGTGGTTCGCGTGGATGGAGGTCCACAGTGCCAGAGGGGGCGTGTCACACCTGCCAGGGTTTCTATTATTAGTCAGAAAATAAGAGGTCTAGGTGGGGATCCAGAGAAATTGGACGTTTGTGCCTTGCTGGTTGGTGATATAAAATGGTTCAGCCACTATGAAAAATAGGGAGGAAGTTACCCAAAAAATTCAACTAAAATTACTGTATGACTCAGCCATTCTACTTGTAAGAATATATCCACAGAATTAAGACTGGGACTCCAGCAGATATTTGTACACCAGAATTCACAGCAGCATTATCCATAACAGACAAAAGACAGAAACAAGCCAAGTGTTCATGGTGGGGCATATATATGCAAGGGAATATTACTCAGCCTTAAAAAAGAATGAAATTCTGACACATGTTGCAACATGGATAAATCTTGAAGACATTACATTGGGTAAAATAAACTAGACAAAACAGGACAAATACCATATGAGTTAACTTATGAGATACTAGAAGAGCCATAGAGACCAAAAGTAGAACAGAGGTTTGCCAGAGCCTAGGAAAGGGAAAATGTGGAGTTCATGGCGATAGTTTTGGTTTGGAGTGATTTTTAAAAACAGTTCTGAAAATGGCTAATAGTAATGATTACATGACATGGTGAATATATTTAATGCCACTAAATTGTATACTTAAAATGGTTTAGACAGTTCATAACAAGATATTAGTTTAATCTTTTTTCCCCTGTACTGGGGATTGAACCAAGGACCTTCACACTAAGTTACACATCCCAATCCTTTGTACTTTTTAAATTCTGAGACAGGGTCTCCCTATGTGGCTAAATTGCCCAGACTGGGTTTGAACTTGTGAGCCTCCTGTGAGCCTCCTGGAGTGTTGAGATCACAGGCCTGTACCACCAACCATGGCTTAATTTAATGTTTTTTAAAAAGCTAAACAGGGCAATGGCTTCGAACAGCAAGCTCAGTGGCAGTGTACATAGCCTGTTGCTTGTTTAGGCTACCCTAAGGGACCTTGGAGACCCTGCTTCCTGGTGGATGTCCCTGTGTCTGGCTTGCTGTCCCCAATCCAGCCTCCAGACAGACATGTGGAGTGCCTTTGGGAAGCCCCAGAGCACAACATCTAAGGTTCACATTGGACGGATCATGTCCAGTGTGAACATGGACATAGTTGACTGAGGCTGAGAAGAGTCTGGACAGTGCGGGACACCCCTTTCCATGAGTTGGGGGCTTGCTTCTCAGTCTTGGTGGCTGAGAAGAACAGGCAGCTCTGGGCACAAGAGGGATGGGAAAGGAAGGCACAAGGAGGAGGAGTTTCATAGTTTCCTGACCATACAAGGCTCTGGGACTGTACATGTAAAGGGGCATGTAACAAGGGGCATGTAACAAGGGGCATGTAATTGAGTCCCTACGCAGGGCCAAGTTCAAGTTCCCTGACTGCTAGAAGATGCACATCTCCAAGAAGTAAGGTTTCACCAAGTTCAGGGTAGACAAAAATGAATACATGGTGCCTCATTCCTGACAGCTGTGGGGTGAAATGCATCCATAATCACAGTCCCTGGACAAGTGGTGGGCCTTGCACTCCTGAAGGCTTCCACTGTGCCATGACCCCCACATTGACAAGTTCTTCAACAAATCTTATCACTACCCTTTTCCCCAAAAAAGCTAGAGGGCCAAGCTTGGACCTGAGGAGCTTTGAAGAACACCCCAAGATGAAGAAGATACCGGAAGAGAGGCTGTGCTCAGGAACAGGAAGCAAAGAGGTGAAAGCTTGGACGTCTGACACTCACGCCACCCTGGAGGAGGGAGGGGGCACAGGTGCGTGATGCAGAAGGGATGGTGGCGAGACAGGACTCTGCCTCCACAAGTGCTTCCCACAGCCCTCTGCACATGACACGGGCCCAGAGAAGAACATAAAAGAATTCTGGCCATAAATTGTCAAACAGCAAATAAATCACACCTGTACATGCACAAACACACCTTCACAACTGAGTCAAACCAGACTTGTGTCCAAACACATCTAGTTTTCTCAGGCGACACTGGGCATCAGACCTTTGGTGAGGAGAGATCAACTGTGCCCCTTTCAAGTGGGGGTCTTGCCCCAAACCATCTGCAGGACATTTCTAGGTTCCTAGCCTAGAGCTGGCCCACATCAGGCATGAAATGAAGGGTCTGCTGAGGGAACATTGATTTCAATTTAGTGTCCTGACAATGGTGAGTGAAGAGCAGAAGCTGCTGTCCCCATTGTGAACAGTGAAATGGAGGGAGACAGAAGCACACAGCCTGTCCGGCGAGACCCATCTGGGGGTGACTTACCCACCTCACAACTTCCGATTTCCCTGGCATGTGAAATCCACACACTTTTCCCAGAGCCTTGTATGGTCAGGAAACTATGAAACTCCTCCTCCTGTGCCTTCCTTTCTCATCCCTCTTGTGCCCAGAGCTGCCTCTTCTTGTCCTTCTGCTCAGATTTTTCTGAAATTTGCTAGACTCAGTCATTTCCACTCCTCTGGCCCCCTCCATTCCAATGTCTCATCCTCCTTCCTCTCTCAGCCTGCTTCCTGGAGTTGGAGGGAGCATCTGGTGGGGTTGTGGTTGGGTAAGGCAGACACTCAAAAAATGGATGCCACCAAGGCTGAGAAGCAAGCCCCCAACTCAGGGAAAGGGGCTTCCCGCACTGTCCAGACTCTTCTCAGCCTCAATCAACTAGAAAGCCAAGGGCCAAAAGGGAGGAGGAGGAGGAGTAAGAGGAAAGAAAAACAAGGAAGTCCATCTTTAGGAGCCCAAGAGTAGAAGGCAAAGGTTGAAGGCACTGCCATTCTTCATCTTCAGATGGAGTTGGGATTCACAGAGCAGAAAGCAGGGCTGTAAAAATCTACAGTCTCTGTGACTTTGTCCCTCTGTTTATGCTCCTCTCCTTTGACTATGCTCCCACAGTAATTAGGAGGGTTATAACTTCTCAGACAAGCTAGGTACCATTTCAGTCTAGGAAGATGGCAAAGAATAGGGTTTAGACATTCCTAGTGTGAGGGGGACAGAACTGCCTGAGAAGTAAATGTATACTGACAACTACCTCCCGGAAGGGAATAGTACAACCCAGTGGTTCAAAACACAGACTGAAGTCAGGAGACCAAAGTCCCTGTTCTATGTTGCCACCAACCATCTCAGACCTGGGCACATTATTTACAAGAGTTCTAAAACATTTACAAGCACTTAGCCTGGTGTGGCCATTGACCAAGGTCTTGTTGAGCAGTAGTCCCCAAGTAGCATTGTTTTGTTACTATTAAGGGGGCTGAGCCCTGGGGAGCCTGCAGGAATGAAGGTGAGGCTCAGGGGAGGCATGAGCCCCAGGAACGCTTTTCTGGGCCTCCTGCCGTCCCCACCCAGAGGGCTATCCCCTCCCAGAGTACTCCAACCACTCCCACTTCTCAGTTCCTCTTGAGTCACCGTTGGGGTAGGGCTGCATGTCTGGGTATCTTCCTCCCTCCCCCACCAGGAAGCTGAGTGACCCTAGACAAGCTCTTCTCCCCTCTGCACTTCACTGACCTCATTTGTATAATGAGAACTTTCACCACTTTCTGAAGTCCTAAACACTTTGGGGCATTCACAGATTCTAGAATTCACATGTAGGTGGCAGAGGCATTTATTGTTTAGAACATATTGTCAAAAGGAATAGGCTTCCCAGATGGATCCTTGGCCCCCTAGTTACCCACCCCCATACCTGAGTCCCCTCCTTTAACGTTGATAAATACTAAAATCTGCCAAGTCTCTCCTGAGTCAGGCAGCCTCTTCCTGGACCCACTACCTTGAGTCTCAACAAGCACAGCTAAGGGCTTGGACACCCCAACATGAAGGGGGTAAGATGTGCAATACTGCGCTTACATAGTGCCCAGCTTCTGACCTGCCTACTGATTCCCTCAGCTGTTCTCCCATCCCTCTCTGATGCACTCAAGATTCCGGAGTAGGATCCACTAGAATCGCGATCATCTGCTCACCAGCTTCATGAACAACAACTTCCTTCAGCAGTCAGGATTCTTGACTTTGTTTTTCCCAGTCTGTGAAATGGGGCTATCCCCATCCAAGAAAACACTAAAGAGGGTAAGAGCACAGATGTGGTGGAGGTGCTGGGATTACCTGGAAGCGTCTTGCCAAAGGTGAGAGCTCCCATCTGCAGCAGCACAGCGAAGGTTATTGGAGAAAAGTGGGGTCTACCTTGGTCTGCTCTGTGCACTCTGTACACTGCTGAAGGAAAATGTCCACACCTTCAGCACAAAGCACAGATGGACTGAACCAGATTCACAGCCAGGTGGTCTCCTAGCAGCTGCGACTGCAGATACTGGCTGCCGAGCACCATGAAAGAGAAGCAGTTTGCTTTATAAAACTATGGCCTGAAAGCTCACACCCAGGGTAACAATGCAGGGCCTAACTTCCCAGTTGAGCCAGAGAGTTATGAAGCCACCACACACTGACCCCAACTATCAATGATCGAATGTAAAGGGGTTGGTGAGGAAAGGGAGAACAGCTGCCACCTGCCCTGGGCAAGGGCCCCAGGGAGGCCAATCCCTCACGTGACCACCTGGTCACCCTTCAGTATGTGCACGCACGTGCCATCTGCATCAGCACATGTATGACTTTTGCCCCTTGCTCAGGCACAAGCCTGGGAGAAGAACCCTGGCTCATGCCACTCTGTAGCCTCCACAGTGTCCAGCACAGAAGTGGCCGATGAGTGCATGACTAGGAGGGGCACCTCTGCTGCCAGAACTGAGATGACACGACTGTGCAAGATATGTCCACCTTTTGGGCAGCAGCCTCTTGGGGAGGGCAGGCCACAGATGCATGTTCACCCAGACAGACGGGCACATATACCCACACATCTTTCGGAAACTCTGCCCAGCCAGGGACCTTGCTCTTTCAGAGACTGTAACTAAAATTGGACCTGAAACCAAAGCAACCACTGCAAGACTGCCCCAAAGGTTAGCTCCAGGCAGCGAGGCTCTCCGAAGCGCTTGGCTGGGCTCAGCCACCCCCTTCTGCAGATTGTGGCTCGATTCTTCAGTAACTGAGAAGCTGTTCCCCCAACCTACACCCTTCTCCAAACAGTAATGGTTTTGGGTGAAGGGGACCACCCAGTGAATACCAGGTAGCATTAGTAGAAAGAATTATTCATCTCAGTTTGAGTCTCTGATTTATAGTTACAGTGATCTTCACTGAATTAACCTGTATAATCCTCAGCATTCTTATCGATAAAATGGGAAGGATTAAATAGTGCTAATGCATGCTTACTGAAAGTAAACTATTTCAAATCAACATTCTCTCTTGAGTGGGTAATGACGATTCATAGCGTCTTTTCCCAGCAACCAAAGGATGCCAGTGGTCCTCTGGCCATTTCTCTTAGCCCACCGCAGACAAGAGTTGGACCACCTACACCTAAAAGAAAAACCTAGGGGTGTCTTCCCCTCAGTGTGAGACACTCACCCTTCCTTGATGTAACAGCCCATCCCAGTTACCACACTGGGGAATCAGAGCCACAGGGAGAGGCATCTTCCATCTTGCTGCTGGTTTACAAATATTCACATTTATCTTATCAGGCATGCACTGAAAAGGAAGGATAACTGAAACTTCCTATGAAGCCACTATACAAGTGGTATGTCACCCAGTTAGGCCTAGGGGTTGTGTCCTACCAAGCAACTTTAGGTAGGGGCTGGAGGAGGGAGACAGGCAATAAAGTGATACCTTCGTTTCTACCATTCCCATCTTCCTCCTAATTAACTGGTTGCCAGGAGCCATTTTCACAAATCCCCACAAAGCTTTGTGAAGAAATCAAGTGAGAAATGAGAGCTGGGTGATGAAGGGGAGCAGACTCAGCCATGGCAGAGCAGGGAGGGCAATGGCCCACTGCCTCCTTCAGACGTAAGGATATCAGGGTGCAGAGGAAGCACGTTTTAGCTTAAAGTCAAGCCAAACTCAAGCCCACCTTCCAGATTCCTGGCTGCTGATCCTATTACTCAAGGGTGAAGGCTAAAGCTAAAAGGCCAAGAATAAGAATCTTCCTCTACAACAGCTGCTTAAACCACTGTTCTTTACACATCAGAGGCCCAGTGTCACAGACCCAATGGTGACTGCCAGCGCCCTAAGATGTCCATGTCCTAACCCCTGATGCCTGTGAATATGTTATCTGCCATCACAAAAGAAATGGAAGAAGTGATTATGTTGAAGATTCTGAGATGGGAAGATTATCCAGATTATCCAGGTGGATTTATTATAATCACAAGGATCCTCTTCAGGGAGGCAGAAAGCAGAAAGAAGATGCTGTATTTCCGGATTTGCAGATGGAGGGAGAGCCCTAAGCCAAGGAATGTAGGCGGCCTCCAGAAACTGGAAAAAAGAGGAAACAGATTCTTCCCTAGAGCATCCAGAAGGAATGCAGCCCTTTGGACCTACTGAAAACATCTGACCTCCAAAAGTTGAAGATAATAAATTTGTGTGAAGAAACTAAGTTTGCAGTAATTTGTTACAAAGCACCTAGATACTAATACATCTACCCTCTCCTCTGCGTAAAATCATCACAAACTGAAAGTTGCAGGACGGGGCAGAGTTAAGTGTTTCCAGGGCATGCTGGTTTTCTGTCAGTATAGATGAGTAACAGTATTTCCAGGACTCTTAAGGTAGAAGCACTTGGGCCCTCAATTTCTGCTGTTGCAGGAATGGTCTAGCCATCTTTGTGGGAGACCAGTGCTGATGACTAAGAGGTACAGACAACATAGAAAAGAGAGTTTGAGTCTTGATTTAAAATTAGCAAAGGGCCAGGCATGGTGGTGCATGCCTGTAATCCCAGCATTTGAGAGGCTGAGGCAGGAGGATCGTTGCAAGTTCAAGGCCAGCCTGGGCTACAAAGTGAGCTCATTGCCAGCCTGAACTGCATAGCAAGACCCTGTCTCAAAAAGGCAATAAAATAAAATAAAATAAAATTAGCAAAGGGTCCAAAGTTGTGCCTCAGTGGAGGGGCATGGGGGTTCTATCCTCAACTCCAAAAACATTTTAAAAGGGACAAAGAATTTGAATAGATATTTCTCCAAAGAAATGGAGATGCTTTGCAAATAGCCAAATTCACAATTCATCAGAGAAATAAAAATCGAAACTACACTGCACTATCATCTCACATACGTTAAGATGGCTAGTGTCATTAAAAAAAAAAAACCTGAAAACAATATTGGGGAAGACATGGAAAAATTGCAACCCTTGCAGTCTGTTAGTAGGAATGTGCTGTGTTTATAGCAGCACAATTTACCACAGCTTTTCACAGTGCAAACGTCTATTAATGGAAGAACAGGCAACAAACAGTAGTATAGACATGCAACGGAATATGATTTGGCCTTTAAAAGTACTGAACTCCTGATACAAGCTACAACACAGGTAAACTTTCAGGACATTATGGTAAGTGAAGGAAGTCAAGGTCAAAAAGACAAATAGTATACAATTCCACCTTCATGAGGTATCCACAGTAGTCACACTCAAGAAACAGACCGAGTGGTGACTGCCGGGGGCTGGGAGTGAGCAGCTTTCCTGGAGAGTGGGGACAGGGGAGTTGTTTAATGGGTACAGAGTTTTAGTTTTTCAAGACACAAAATTTCTGGGGAACTGTTTCACAACACTGTGAATATACTTAACACTGCTGAATTGTACACTTAAAATGGTTCAGATGGTACAGTTTATGTTCTGTGCTTTTTACTACAACAGAAACAAAATTTAAAGTAAGTCTCTGGTTGTATAATGTACACAGATGAGCCCAGGGGGCCCTAAGTACTCTCCAACAAAGCACATATCTTAGTCACTTTCTCTTCACAGAGACACAGTCTCAGACACCCACAACTTACAGGCAGAGAGGTTTGCTTTGGCTTACGTCTCCAGTCCATGGCTTACCGGCTCAGGCACAGACAGGAGAGCACGGTGGGAAGGCCTGGCAGGGGGAAGCTGCTCACATCGTGAAGACCAGAAGCAGAGAGAGAGAAGTGAGGGGCCAGGACAGAGATAAGCCCTTCCATGTCACACCCTCAGGGTCTTGTTCTTCCAAGCAGACCCTTCGTCCAGCAGCAAGTCAGCTATGGTGCTGCATGATTCAATCACATTCCAAAAGCCCTACCTATGAGCGTGTGAGGATTTGGGGGGACTTTGCTGGTCTAAACCGTAACAGCGTGTGCACCACAGGTCCCGTCCACAGGAACATTTACGCCCACACTCACCTGACCTGCATTACTTAAGCACTTGTCTCCCGCAGGAGATCATGAGCTCCCTGGGGACAAGAGTCAAATGTGACTACTCCGAGCACCTCACCCAGCACTGACATGGGGCTTTGCCTGTGGGAGGCACCTAACGAACTGGCTGTTTCAAAGGAGTGCATCCTTCATCTCCTACTAATGGATCCTATTCTCCCAAAGTGGGGCTTAGTCTACCCCTCATCTCCCCATCCTCACCCATGGCTTATTACCCCAGGGCTAGAGGTCCAGCAGGGGTCTGAGGACATATGAAAGAGGGCCAGGCTGCAAGTGACACAGCACAGCGACTGTCTCCGTGCTCAAATAATGCCACTCCACTTCCCCACCCTGCCACAGCCTTCCCTGCATGCATTAAACAGGTAAAATCCCTCGAGAACACTGAATCAGAAGCTAAGGCAGAATGACTCACCAGCAGCTGGCAACAGCATCAGTTTAGTTAGACTAGGAGGTGCAATGTCTCCAAGCCCCACAGTCTCCCAGGAGGAAGCCTGCGGGCGGAGAAGCACAGCCCTCCTTGCCATTAGCTTCATCTTGACATTTTGACTCACTTAACAACAGCAGCAGTGTGCAAGCGCCCGGACCTGCCAGCACAGCAGAGCCCACCGAGCCTCCCTCAGTGCCACAGTGAAACAGGAGGACCACTTCAACCAAATGCTGTGACATGAACAGTCCCTTTTACCATGCACTGGCAGTCATCTCCTCCTGTAGCTTGAGCCAGCATGAGGATAGTGGAAGGTCCTTCTCATGTCTGGTAGCATGAAGTATACCAAATAGGAAAAGGCTGTTCATTCAGCAAGTAATAAAGGAGAAGACCTCTGGGACGGGACACCTTTCAAGAAATTCTTGCTAAAAAAATAATAGTTAATACCTATAGCCCATTTACTATGTGGGCCAGACCCCACTGCCACAGTGTTACATATATTAATTTATTTAAGCCTCATGTGATGCCCCCTTTATGGAAGAGAGGACTAAGGCACAGATGGACTAACTCACAGTTTAAACCAAGCAGCCTGCCACCGAGGCATGTGCTTTAGCCATCTTTGCTCATGGCCTCTACCATTAGGTCCCTGACTTGAAGATGTTGATTTCCAGCCTCCTGAAGTATAAGGAGCCACTTCTAAGAAGGAGTATTTGTAGGCTGGAGAAGTAGCCCAGGGGTGGAGCACTTGCCTAGCATACATAGGCCCTGGGTTCCATCCACACCACCAAAAAGGAAGAAAAAAAGTATTTGCAAACAACTACATGTGTAAAGGCAAGAAGTCTTTACAGAGAAATCCACCCAAGAAAAGTGTAATTGTACTTCCAATTCCCATAATTATGTATTCTAAAGCACGTTCAAACCACGGATTAATTCTCATTGAAACCTCCTGAAAATCTGTCCTGTCTCTGTACCTATACAGCAAGATAAGGAGGGGAAAATGGCCAATGCCAGGGGGTAACCAGCAAGGTAAACGAGTGAGGAAGTAGGTCATGGAATTCAGGCATCAAAGTTTCTGAACCCTTATAAAACAATACTCCTTTCCACTGGACATGGCAGTGCATGCCCATCATCCCAGCACTCTGGGAGACTGAGCCTGCAGCATCTCACCCTAAAGCCCACACTGAAGTAGCCCTGGGCTACGCAGCTACTTAGTGAGACCCTGCCTCAAAATGAAAAATGAGAAAGGGCCGGGATGTAGCTCAGTGTAAAGGCTCTAGGTTCAATCCCCAATACCAAAACAAAACACCCAGAATATCCCTTTTCTTTATATAACCATTTGGAAATATTACCTGGAAACAAATACTGTAAGTATGAGCCTCTCTCAAAAGATGTCTGAGTTAAAAGCACAGCACCCAGCTCGTTGTTCCTCTATTATTAAGAAGAAAAGATTTTGAGGATGCTCATCCATCTCCTGCCACCCAGCAGGTTACTTCCAAGGCATCTGAGGTGGATCTCCCACTCACAGTTTCTTCTTGGAAAGGGCATTCCTTATCCCTCTCAGGAACCCATAACCAGACCCCCATGTTTTGAAATTTAAGGGTTCTTTTTTTCCTACCTAAAGACCTCACATGAAAATATGAGATATTTTCTTATTTTTCAGGGTAACAAAAGAACATCTACTCTAGCAATACATCTATAAAAAATTTTAAGCAACTTTTTACATAGATACAAGGATTAGCTATTTCTTTCAGGCTTGTCTTTTTCAAGACATACATAGCATTGACTTTTCCTTACTCTTTTCCTTTTTTGGGGGGGCTGCGGGGGCACTTCTGAAAGGCTGTATTTTCCAATGGCTCTCACCGTAACCTTCTAAGTTTTCTAACTGTCTCTTAAAAGAGTTCAAACCCAGACTCAGGACTCACAGCACTGGACATAGTGGAAAGACTCACCTCCACCATGCTAGGACGTGGAGTAGGCGGGTCATTTCCCCAGGAACACACCCGGCGAAGGCAAGTAGGTACCAGGGACCGATGGTCCCAACTCAGACACATAAGCAAAGCAAAGAAAGGCTGCGAGGAAACTGGAAAGGGGAGGAGTTGAGTCCAGACAGGTGAGCAAACAAAGAGGAGTTAGATACCAGCTGAGAAGAGCATTTGAGAGAAACAGAAGGCAAAGATCAAAAACCCAAAGGGCCAGCAGCACTGATTCAGCCCTGGATGAGAACGTAGCTTGAGAAACATGAAACCAGAGCCCAGTAAAGGGTCCAATGGCAGGGGTCATTCCTGGTCACTCACACGTGTTTCCTCTTTCTTCCTAGAGTCACAGCCACTCTGCAACTTCCAGTCTCCCTGGCAGTTGGGTATGGCCATGTGGCAAGGTTCTGGACCACAAAATGTGAGCAGAAGTGAGGGTGTGTGCTGAGATTCCATCTCACTCCAGAAAGAATGTGTATGTTCATGAAATCAAATAATAACAACTGCTGGGGAGGCTGCAGGGGAAAAGGCCTCTTCACTGTTGGCGGGAGTGTAAATTGGTACAACCCTGACGGAAGTCAGTATGAAAATTCCTCAAAAAACTAAAGATAGAAATTCCACTGGACCCAGCCATTCCCCTCCCAGGAATCTTCTTGAAAGGGTTAAAAACATCATATTACAATGACACATGCTCACCCATGTTTACAGCAATAATTCTTAAGAGCTAAATCTTGGAAGCAGTCTAAATGTCCATCAGCAGGTGAATGGATAAAGAAAATGTGGTATTTATAAGCCATGGAGTATTACTCTGCCATAAAGGAGGTTAAACTTGAGTGGTTTGTTGGAAAATAATCTTGAGACTATAATATTAAGTGAAGTAAATCAGACACACAAACTTAAATATTGCACTGTTTTTCTCATAAGAGAGCCACGATATGTAAAGTACAAAATAAAAGGTAGACAGTAGGAAATAGCAAGATTCATCTTTGGCACATGGGGAGGGAACCAAAAACTGGAAGGAGGGTGGAGGGAAGGGAAAGGAGATTTAAGTCAGGGGCTTGAAGTGCTGTGTGCATGCACCAAATCCCTGTGAGAGAGACAATCATCACCTACTACAAACAGGTGTAAATAGGAAAAGGGATCCAGAGGTGCACGGAGGGAGGGGAGTTAAACAAAGAAAGAATGAGAAGTGTCACATATATGAACCAACTCCCCACGATGAACACAATCATGTGTACTACAGCCATGAGCCAATAACGTATACATGATAAGAAAAAACAAGTAACTGATAGGCAGGTTAAAAAAAATGAGTGAGGGTGTACGAAGTCCTGATCGGACCTGTGAGACCCTCCCACACACATCTCTGTTCATTTGCAATCTTTGCTCTTTCCCCATATCTTAACTGGATGGAAAAGACTACAAAGACCTAAACCAAGGCAGAGCTATGCGATGAAGGTGCCCTGGGTCACCAAGTCACCCTGTGGAAGACGACCTAGCAAGGAACACCTTCCCTGCACTGTGACAGACTGAAATAACAAGCTCTGCGTCATCCTGGTGAGATTTGGGGCTTCTTATTACATTTGGTAGCCTTCCTTGGCCGATATGGGTCAGAGAAACAAAGATGTAACTAAACAGTAAAAAAACCTTTTAACAAGCTTACAGTGCATTGAGAAGCAGATGATCTAGCGCGTCTATACAGAAAAGCAGAAAAACCAATCACTGTCCACGGACTTCTTTTCCTTTTCTAATAGAATTTTAAGGCCAATAAAACAAAGGGATACCACAGATGGAATCATAGAGGACTGCTGAAAAGGAAAAGTGATGGTCCCTCAGCCCAGGTAAAACTGGAAATGATTCGTCAGGTTATTCATGCACTCATTTGTTCAAACCCTTAGTGCTCCCTTTGCACTAGGAGCTGTGGCAACACCACCAAGCAGGGAAGTCATTGTCCTAGAAGGCCCCCACCCAAATGGCAAGGCCAGACTCACATGAGAAATTATCTAAAGGGTCTGATAAGTTATGCTTAGTGCACTGTGGCAGCTCAGAAAAGGAATGCCTAAGCCAGCAGAGAGCTCTGATAGGGATCCCAAAGGAAGGAATGCACTCCCAGAGACCTGAAGAAGGAGCAGAAGTTTGTAGACCAGACAGATGGAAAGATATTACAGCTAAAACGTGTGCAAAGTGTGAGCTAAGATACTGTGTTCGGGAATGAGTGGTAGAGAGCACATCGTAGTGTAGCGTTGGTAGGAAGGACAGTAAGAGATTAAGTTAGTCAAAGGCCAGACAGTGAAGGACCAGCCATCAGTCACAGTGGACAAGGGTGCAGTACGCGTGAATTGTACTTTTGCTTCCTGGTAACTCAGTTGATGGTAAACTAGAAGAAGAAGTAAGACCAGGAATAGAAAATATAGCAGAAGACTGCTAGAGACAGATCAGAGCCTGAGGGGTGGATTATGTGACACTGAGGAGAAGATTCTGTAAGACCGGTTGATTAAATTAGCCTGAGAGTGAGAAAGAAAACCAAAATCATTCAGAATGGCTCCCAGGAATCTAGTTTGGCCAACTTGGTACTATCACTGAAATAGGAAGCACAGAAAGAGAAGAAAAGTTCTAGAGGCAAGGAAGATAATGCATTGATTTTTTTTTTAACAGCTTGAAACATTATAGAAATCTCCAGTTAAAAAAACTGAAAGTGTGAACTTCAGAGAGATATTTGGGCTGAAAGAGTAAACTTGAAAGTTATCATCATACAATTGCCAGTTCAATAACAGGCAGGGTTGACATTACCATAAAAAATAAGTTGTTGGACATGGTGGTGCACACCTGTAATCCTTAGGGAGATCCTGGCTCAAATAACCCACCAAAAAATGATAAGCAGAAGAGTCAGAAATAAGTGTTCACACTACCAGGGTAGCTCAGACACAGGTGGATCTGTAGTTAGCTGACCCAGAGGTGCATTGGTAACTAACACCTGCAGCCACATATTAACTTAGTCTATGTACAGATGCCTCGGGCAATGAATCACAGATGCATTTAACTTGGAATGTCTCTACTGATGTTACCCAGGGTTCTGTTTTTCACTCTCTCTTTTATAACACTAAATTAAAAATCTCGGTGAACACAAATTTGTCAGCTATGCTGCTGACACAAATCCAAGAGGAATAACCAGCAAGCTAGAACAGTAAATCAGGATTCAGATGACCTCAACATGCTGAAACCATGACCCAGACTGACAAGACAAAATCCAATATGCATACACTGTAAAGGACTGCACTTAGATGGGAAAACTGCCTTGCCTAAACACAGGGCAGGGGCGACTCTGGCTTATCAGCCACTTACATGACAAGGACCCTAGGGGTATGAGCAGACTTCAACTCAAAATAAGCCAGCAATAGAGTTCAGCTCCTAGAGAGGCAAACACAATCTTTACTTCCTTAATCTGCATTCACAACCAAGAATAAAGGACACAGGTCTATCAGGCCACAGCTACACCAGGTGGGACACAGGGCCAACTCGGTGGCCCCTAGGCTTTTAAATTTCTAGGACCAGTAACACCTTTTCTTATTTCACTGTGTAAGGAATGTTTCAAAGATCCAGTACAATATACTATCCCCTTCATTGCCAAAAGAAAAGACATCTAACACCGAAGAGTCAAACAGATATACTACCAGCATAAGGCACAACTGCTTCTATTGAATACATTCAACCTTATGAAAACAACATACTTAATTCTTCTAACTTTGTCAAGGCCAGAGGAAATGTTAACCATGACTCTGCTTGTTCTGCTCACTGCTATATTCTCAGTGCCTGGCATAGAGCAGGCCCTCACTAAATACCTGCTCTATGAATGACCAAATGAATGCTTGCATTTAATTCACAAAGCACTGGCTTCCACCCTGAGTCAAACATCTTCTCCACCTCATCATTAATCGATGTTTATTGATAGCTCTCATTGTTCCTGGCATTGAAATACGGTACAGTGAGGCCCATTAACTTCCCACAATGCATTCTCCAAGCACAGGGAGTAACAATGCCTTAAATATGTATTGTGTTTTAAGGCTTACAAAGTTCTTTTTCCTGCAACATCTCACTCGATACTCTTTACAAGGTAATACTCTTTAGAGAGGTAAATACCATCAATTCTCAGCTGCAGAATCTAAGACTCAAAGGCCTTACTCAGACCACACCTGAGATGCTTGATGGGGTCTGAACATGAATACAGCTCTTTCAACTGTGTGGTGAATGCTGCTTACACCACCTCAGCTTCCCTCTAGGAAAGGTAAACCTGCTCCTCAGCTACACCTACGGGCAAGTCAAATACTCTGTCTAGCCACAGAACTATAGGAAACGTACTTCAGTACCACAGGGTCACCCTGGCGATGCTGGGATCCTCTCTGGGGAAAACGAGAGGCCCTGGAGGAGCCCGCGGCTTCCACAGCAGCCAGCCAAGAGTTTTTATTTGCCTTTAAGACACCATCTGTCTGCCAGGCCTGCTAATGCTGGCAATTTAAATCAGGAACCCTTCTGGTGGGAATCTGATCTCAGGTCTCCCCAAATGTACCAAGAAAACAATCCTCAAAAGAATGACAGTGTGTGAGAAGCCAGTAACAGGAACCTAAATACACTCCGAGCTCTCCGTTCGTTCTGTGCTCAACCAGGTCATATGGTCAGCATATTCTAGCTGCTTAACTGTTTTAGCCTGAAGTGAAATGGCAGTTCAGAAACCAAACACCACTCATCCATGATTAAACAAACCAAAGGGGAAAAAAGCTAACAACAGCAAAAAAGAAAAATAAACTATTTTCACAGACTTAACCAGTTACTCCAATGTGTGTGTGTGTCTGTGTGTGTGTGTGAGTGCGCGTGCAGATGGGTGTATACATGTGTATATATACATACAGTATCTAGGACATAAAGTAGATTTGAGCAAAGGTAGCCTTTTTGTTCAAAGTGTGGCAAACAGAATGAAAATTCCTCGAACATGGGACATCTCACTCGTGGCACCTCTTCTCGGACTAGGGTCCAGTGTAGCTTAGCAGCCCTAGACACAGGTCTTCCCACTGCTAATTTCTTGGTTAAAGACATCCATGCTCTAGGATCCCTGATCCAGAATGCAGTGAAGCATCTCCATATCTGGCAGGGTCAAGGTGCCAGAAGCATCCTGAACAGATGGTAAAGGCAGGTGTATATGGGAGAGGACATGCGCTCCACACACTATGATCGCTATTGCATATCCTAGCAACACGGTGCTGGTGATGTTGCCTGAGTACCACACAGGATCTAGGGAGAGACAGCGAGCCAAGGCTTGTTGCAATCAAAACAAAGATCACGGAGACTCTGCTGGGCCATGTGACACATGGTAACCACACAGCCAGGGCTGTGCGTTTGAATGGGACAAGTCCCGAGGACTAAAGAATACATGGAGAACCATGGGTCACCAGTGTACAGGAAGCACAGAGCCAATGTCTGACTGTTCTAGAAAAGAATCTGCCCAGAGGAGGGAACAGAAGGGGCAGAGACCACAGAGGAAAAGGCAGAAACCTAGAGGTCAGACCAACCTGAATTCAAACACCAGCTTCATTACTTTTCCAACATGCATCATGGGCAAGTTTGGTGTGTTTTAACCTCAGTTTCACTGGGTTCACCCGCATTTACTGACCACATACTGCCACTGTGCATATTTTGGGCAATGAGGGTACAAAAAACAAATGTGCCCCCCTCACACCATCTTATCTCTCAAAATGAGAACATTCCCTTTTCCATACGGTTGCTGCAAGGTTAAATGAAAAATACAACACAGCATGTTAGTTATCACGCTACTAATCATGATAGTGTCCCATGTCAGTGGCTGGATATTCCTCTTATTTTTTTTTGAATTACAAAATATTTTAGTGCATTATCCTTCTAAAAATCCTGAAAATTGCCCAAGATATAGAACACATTAAATTCTGATCTTTGATTCCACTGTGCCTCTCACTGACCTCTCACCTTACTGCTATTCCATGTTTAAAATCACCTCAATTTCTCAGTCTTCTTTAAAAGAAAATTAACGCTACTTTATTAAATGCCCCCCTTGGTAGTTCTTTCAGGAAGGACAGACAGAGCGATAAACACTCTCGGTCTTTGTCTATCTGAAAAACATCTTTTCATCCAAATACCTGAATGATAATCTAGCTTTGTATGAAGTTCTAGTTTGATATTCACCAAGCACTTTGAGGATACTATTTCATTGTCTTCTGACCCTTACCATGGCTGATGAAGTCTGCAGTTTGTAGAGAGATAATCTGTCTTTTCTCCCTGCTTGCTTGTAAGATTTTCCCATTTTCTTTGACATTCAAGTGGTTTTCTATGTTGAGTGTCTAAAGGTGGATATATTTTTAATTACTGTACTCAATACCCAGAGTGCTATTACAATCTAAAAATCAATATCATTCTTTAACTTTGAAATATTCTTGGCATCATCTTTTGAAGTCACACCTTTTCATCACGCTCTCTGTTTTCTCTAAAAACTCCATTAAAACATATAATGAACCTTTTCACTCTTTCCCCCTAATTCTTCCAATTGCTTTTTCATATGCAATATTTTATATCTCTGTGCTATATTCTGAGCAATTTCCTCAGACCTACCTTCCAATCCACTGATTTTATCCTCTCTTATGTTTATACCTGATGTTTAACATAGCCATTAGGTTATTTACTCCACCTGTTTCAATTCTAGACGTACAACTGGGCCCTTTTAAAATCTTTTTTTCAATCCAGAACTATTCCCTTATTATATTTTCCATTTCTTTCTCCATCTCTTTAATTGTTTCAAACACATTTATTTTCCCACATTAATTTTCTGTCTATTACTTGATTCTTAGAGCAGTAATTCTGCTCAAGGTACCTGTTGATTCTTCCTCGTGGTGGTTTATTTTGTTATGAAGTTTTACTCTTATTATTTTCATTTATGGTCCATTAGAATTGCTTATTTAAGGGCTGGGGATATAGCTCAGTGGAATAAGTGCCTGCCTGGCAAGCACAAGGTCCTGAGTTCAATCCCCAGTACTGCAAAAAAAAAAAAAAAAAAAAAAAAAAAATAGAATTGCTTATTTAATGAAAGTGTGAAAGTTTCTGAGCTTCAGAAACATGCTTCAGTTTTGCATTTTTGTCTTACAGGTCCCATAGATATCAGTTATCCTCCATCTACTGTTTGTTTTTGTTTTTTATTGTGGAAAAAAATCCCCACATAACATAAACTTTATCATTGTTGTGGACTGAATGTTTGGGTTTCTTCAAAAATCATATTTAAAATCCTAACCGCCAGGGCTGTAGCATGGTGGTGGAGTGTGATTAGATCATACAATCCCTCATGATAGAACTGTTGCCCTTCAAAGAAGAGACATGAGCGTATTCTGCTCTCTACTCCCTACCAGCGAGGATGTACTGAGAAGACAGCTTCCTGCCATTCAGGAAGCAAGTCCTCATCAGACACTAGATCTTCTGGGACCTTGGTCTTGGAGTTCCCAGCCTCCAGAACCCTGAGAAATAAATATCTGATGTTTGACCCACCCAGTCTATGATGATTTGTTATTGTAGCCAAACGACAACATCTATCTTAAAAGTTTACAGTAAACCATTGCCAACTATGTGCACATTGTTGTAAACACACCTCTAGAACTTTTTCACCCTTCATGACTGGAACTATATACCCTTTCCCTCGCTCCCCAGGTCCCTGCCCACCTCCATTCTACTTTATAAGAGTTTACTCTAAATACCTCCCATAAGTGGAATTGCATTACTTTTATTGTGAATGGCGTATTTCACTTAGCATAATGTTCTCCAGGTTAATCCACATTGTAACATAGGACAAAATTTCTTTCTTTTTAAAGGCTGGATAATATTCCAGGGACTGTATCTTAGTCATAACAAAACACCATAGACTGGATGGCTTAAGAAACAGAAATTTATTCTCTCATGATCTGGAGTCAAAGATGAATATAACAGCATGGCTGCTTCAGGTGAGGGGTCTCCTCCTGGTTTGCAGACAGCCATCTTCACAGTGTGTCTTTCTATGGCAAGGAGGAAAAATGAAGCCAAGCTCCCTGGTGTCCCTTCTTATAAGGCACTAATCTCAGCACAGGGCCTCACTCTTATGTCCTCTCCACACCTAATCGTCTCCCCAAGGCCCCATCTCCAAATACCATCACACTGGCGAGGGGGGGGACGACTTAAGCCCACAGAAGTATGTAATACATTTTCTTTATTCATTCATCCATCCTTCAGTGTCCTAGAGCTCATTGTTAATTTTCTATCCTAAAGCTCTATAATATGAAAGCCCAGTCACATGTCTTAACAGCAAGGATGTGCTCTGGAAACAAGGTCAGCAGGTGATTTTTCTCACTGTGCGAAACTCAGGGTGTGCTCACACAAGCTAAGAGGCTACAGTGTTCTTTGGTCATGGAGTCTGAAGGGATCCACAGCTTATGTGGGCCATCATCAACTAAAATGTTATGCACCCTGTGGCCGTAAGTTCAGATACCACGCCTATGGGTGGTACAAGCCTAATGTTTCTTTCTCATAGTGATTCAGCAAGCTCTAGACAGACAGTAAGCTTCCCTGCTATCTACTCCAGATAATTAAATAGTGTTTTTCATCTCCTTTTCTTACATAGTAAGCTCTTGAAGGTCCTCCATTCCAACACTCCCAACCCTCAGGGGCATAAGACTATAACATTTGTCCATTCTCAAACTCCAAACCTTACGCCCTATATCCAGATCCAAACTTTATGGGCCACTGTGCTATTAGCTATGTTCAACCTATTCTCTCCTTTGATCAGTTAAAATACTCACCTCTGCACACCAGACTGCCTTGAGAAGTAAACAGCACAACTCAGATGAAACTCCTCATTTAAGGCCCAGTGTACACTATCTATAACTGAGGGTGGCTATTTTTTTTTTTCCAAATCCTATCTCAGGCAAGTCTGGCCAAAGTCGTTCCTCTTCCTCTTTAAAAAAAATAAGATAAAAATTTTAAGCTCCAACATATAACATTAGGTATTTTAGGCATTTACAAAAATTACCCTTTCTCTTGAAAAAGAAAAAAAGTTCAGAAAATAGCTATATCATTAATCAATTGCAAAGCCTATCACTTACATATGTAAAATATTCCAACATAAAACACTTTCCTAGAAGTTTAGAAATTCAAATAATGCTTGAATTTCAACACAACACCTCAAACTCTCACGAAATCACCACGCACAAACTTGTATACACAGCTATTCATTGTCTCTAAATTAAATTTCCCAATGGATCACAAAGATAAACATCTTAAATCAAATTCCATTCATCCCTCAAGTGGATAACATTTGTAAAGAACACTGGTCCATCTTGCTGCTAATCATTAAGCTATAGTTAATTAGTTACAACACATAAGCCCAGCTAAGCACTTATAACAGCTTATCCTGCCCTAGCCAGTGCCCCCCAACCCTCTCCTAGACTCCATGGGTGCTTGGTCCACATCCCACATTTCAATTCCCTGGGAAGTCCTACAGAACAGAATTTCATGTCCTCAAACACAGCCACAACACAAGCAAGAGCAGGCGATATCCTGGGCCTTCCAACCAGGGTGGCCCACTTAAGAAGTCCCCTTATATAAAGCTTGAGTCATTTTAACCAGGTCACCTCATAGAAAGAAAGCAGCAGTGGTCCCAACACAAGTGCAGTTGACTCTGGGGTAAATGGGAACCAACTAGAAAGAAAAGCCAGAGACAAATAATTTGGGGAGCACAAAACACAGAGTGCTAGAGGGGAAACCTCTGCTGCCCTTTCCTACTCCTTGGAAAACTCTTTGTCAAATGTTAAACATACATTTTGTTTAACAAAAGGAAGGAAGGAACAAGCAAGGAAGGAGGGAGGGAAGTGAGAAAAGAACAGAAACGGAGGGAAGGAGGGAAGAAAGGAGGGAAAAAAAGAAATGTGGTGTAGACTCCCCATGAGCCCTGCTGCCACTGGGACAGATACGCATTTGCCTCTTGGGAGGCATTCAGAGGAAGAGCGTTCAGCATGTGTAAGATCCGGAAGTGAAAACAGACCCTCTCGACATTGCTGTGCAAGTTTCTGTCCTAAATTAGACACTGAATCAGAAAGTTACAACTACGGGTAGGCTAGGGAGAGACAATGAAGAGCCCTCCAACCTGTGAACATGCGAGGGACTGACTGAGCTGAAGGCAAGCTTGCGTGGTGATCTTTTTCTCAAGTCAGGAAAGGAAGATCCAGGCTGGTCTTTTACTGCAGTGCCGACAGTGACAATTCCAAACTGATTAAAGAAAGACTCTAAAATAGGCCCCGTGTATCAGGCTGCCCCGTGTCCCTGGGAAAGAGCCATGTGTCAACTGGATGTCAGGCCAAGCTCTTTCCTCCTGACCCACCTCCCTGACTTTTATCTCAAAGCATGCAGATAAACACATGTGACAGTCTCTAGAGGTTATTTCTAAATATACCCACCCCTGTTTATACCAAAATGGATTCCCTGGCTGCTTGCACTCGGTAAGGACGCACATTCCCAGCCCGAGCTTTCCTCTGGCTGGGGGTGTCTGAGCAGTATCCACAGGCTTGTTCCATCAGCATATGGGCTGCTATTTAAGCAACCGAGAAAAATCTCAACAGCCCAACAACAAACTATCCAAATTAGAAGAGAAACAATATAAGCTGGCAGGGCTTTCTATGAGCAAGAGCTCAGAAAACAGCACACCTAGATTGAAATTCCATTTCCGCCACTTATTAGCTGTGTGACTTTGGGCAAATTATTGGGTTCTCAGAACTCTGGTTTTCTTTTCTATAAAATGAGGACAACAGTAGTTCCCCCTCATAATTAAGAGGCAGGGACTCATGAAATGGCGACGTGACGCACTGAGCCAGCGCCCACAGGGAGCAGCGAGCCAGTTACGTTGTCTGCCCTCAGGGAGGGAGGGTACGTGCTCCAGGAGGAAGGGCTCTGTACCCAGAGCTTATTTTCTTCAGAATATCTTTATCCTTCTTTGCCATCATCAAGGCCCTAGGTTGTAGAAACAAATCCAAATGGAGGCCTGGACTCAAGAGAACATGGTGCGAAGGTGCTGGCTGTCATGGCTCTAAACTGTTTATAACCAAAAGAATGCATTAAGGCACTCACAGCCCAAGAGCTGATTTATGTGAAGCAAGCACACCCACATCTCTCTGCCATTTCTACTGAGCTCTCTCCATGCCAGGGTCTTTGAAATCCAGGGCTAGCTCTGGGTCCCCACATGGGTGCTGACAGGTTGAAGGCCACTTCCAAAGCTCACACACTCTAGAAAACCAAATAAGGTCACACTCAGACCACTTTCGGTAGACCACAGGGAGGCCCCCCACGGGTGCCAGAGATGGTGAAGGGTGACTCAGACAGCAATAACTGACAATTTCAGGGCATGAATGGCTATGGGCTATTTTCATTTCCAAGCAAAATTTTCCATCCTATAAACCCCAAAGTATTTTATCAAAGCACTAGGGTCTAATTCATCCGCTTGCTGGACCTTGTAAGGAGGGAACAGACAGCTATTTTGAGTCACTGCACCAACATACACTCTCCAGCCCCTACGAGAATGCATCAGTAATAATCCACTGGATGGAAATTTCTACTCCCTTAGGAAGACCCCAGAGGAGTCACAGAGAGTTCATGGCATCCAAGAAGGAGGGTAAGCCCACCCTCATCTGTACAGAGCCTGCTATGCACCACTGACAAGTCAGATCACCTCTGTGCACCAGCTTCCCCATCCACACTAGAAATGAATCTGTCACAGAGACTGAGTTGGAAGACAATGAGGCAAATGTGTGTCACAGCTTGCAAGACACTGGGAAAGAACGTGCAATGAACCTACAAGTATCTAGAGACTCTTACAAGAAAGACCAGAAATTAGAAGTTCTCAGGTTTAATTCACCTTTAAAAATACGTCTTGACTTACCAACGTATCTACATAGTGAAAGTAAGGTTTTTAAATGAATAGGGTGAGCTGGCCGTGGTGGCACATGCCTGTAATCCCAGCACTCAGGAGACTGAGGCAAGAGGATCGTTGCAAGTTCAAGACCAGCCTGAGCTACAAAATGAGCTCAAGGCCAGCCTGAACTGCATAGTGAGACCCTGTGTCAAAAAAAAAAAAAAAAAAAAAAAAAAAAAAAGTAGGGTGTTTTTCCTGCATTATACCAAACACATTTGTACAAAGTAATGTTTACTTTGCATTGAATTAACTATTTGCCTGATAGAATTGACTGGACAAACATCGTATAAAATACAACTTGAGCATCTCTCCAACTCTAGGAAGAATGGCCACAATAGTAGATATGCTGCTTGTTTTGCCTTGCCTCCTTCCTTATTCTGTGGCAGACATCACTAATCAATCACTGAATGCTTTCCCTTGAACAATGGTGACAGATCTGCATCCTTTTGACACTGTAGACTAAGCAGCCATAAACCACTCCTGACTCCACCCAGGACTGGAAATCTATATGTCATCCTAGATAGATCCTTTCCTGGATTTAATGTGGAGCTGTAGGTTTAGTAAAATCACCCACAGACTAATTTTTAATTTTACTAATTCTTCCTGAACTTATTTGCTGATGCCTCAAATTCCTGAAGAGGAGACAAAATCCTTCATTTCACAATTAGAGAAAAGGCTGAGCATGCAAATACTTCAAAGAGAAGATGAAATGACTAAATTTATACAAGAATGTAAATGAGTGATTCCAGCCTCCCTCCCTCCGAGCAGGTTCCAGGTGGCCCTGCCTCTTGCAGAGGAGCTCTTAGCTGTGTCCTTATAAGGGCCGCTCTTCCTCCCACCCTGTGTGTTCCCTTGGAGTCGGCCTCCAGGGAGAGTAAGTCCATCCAAGACATGCCCAGGGTCACCAGGATGAGCAAGAACAGTGTTTCAAGGCCCTTTTGTCAGGAAGCATGTTTTGATAGGAGTGAGAGGTACGAAAGAAGAGCCCTAAATCTGAGGGTGAAGTGGGAAAGTTCCACAGCCACAGGAAGCGGCAACAAAAACCAAAGATGAACTTCGATGACACCGTGACTGCAACTCAACCTTACAAACAGTGTCTTCCATACTGCAGTTGACCTGCTTGTGCCAAAAGCTAAACTGCTGGACTAGTTTATTTCTATAGACTTAGAGCATGGTGGAATCTGGGTTTTAAACTGTAACTCCAAACCCAGAAAAACTTTCAGAGTCTGGAGGAGTCACTCACTTCCCACACAAGCATGGCTGTCATTACAGACACCCCTGAGAAAGTCCAGTGCAACCGCAGTCAGTAGCTCCCCTGCATGCTCATGGGTGGCAGATGTCCATCTCTTTTATTCATCAGCGTATCTAGCATGTGTCTCTCTGGTAGCTGGTAGGCACTTAATACATGGCTGTCAAAATTGGTTATGCTTATTTTGCCCTCTGCCAAAGGGCCATTACAGTGTCAAACTCCCAGCAAGCACTCATGTAACACAGACTGATTGATTGACTGATGACTAGTGACTGATAGTCTGGCCAGTCTTTAGTTCTCTAAGTGAAGACAGCAGGATGAGTCAGCCAGACATACCTGGTATACTTCTAACACACCAAATTTACCTCGTAAGACACCTAATACTCAGTGTCCTCCAATGGCCCATGTGTTAAAAGTTTGGTTCCCACCCTGGTGCAGTTTAGGAGGCAGTGAAAATTTCATTAAGGGAAGCCTAGTGTGAGCTCTTCAGTCACTGGGGACTTTCTGAAAGGGATTCTGGGACCACAGCCCTTCGCCTCTCTGTCTTCATCTCTCTATGTGTCTCTGTCTCTATTTCTCTCTGTCTCTCTCTGGCTCCCTCTCCCTCTATCTCTGTCACTTCTGTCTCTGTCTCTATCTCTGTGTCCATCTCTGTGTCTCTTTTTGCTTTTCGGGCTATGAAATGAAGGGCTTTGTCTGTCACTCTCTGGCTGCTGTGATGTGCTGCCTCACCACAGGCTCAAAAGCAACAGAGCCAACTAGTCAAGGAATACAACCTCCAAAACTGCGAGCCAAAACAAGCCTTTGCCCTTTATAAACACCTGATGATCTCAAATGTTTGTTAGAGTAACAGGAAACTAATACACCAATATACCAAACTTTTAATATAGACCTAATGTATGCCTCTAATATCAAATGATGTTACAAAGGAGTAACAGTGGACTAGCATCCTGAAAATTAAAAATATTCTGTAAATGAACAAGTCCTAACAGACAGACAAGTGCTCACTAGGTGCCAGGAATGGAAGCAATGGTTAAGGAAGTAAACTCTTAAATTTATCACATCATGATGGGGTTTCTGGCAGTTCACTCTTACAAATATAGTTCTAGTAAATGCCTAGTTCAAGCAAAAGTCATTTACCATAATTCATTCCTAATAAATGTATCAGTGTTTTCAAGGCATGTTCACACTGTTATCTCGCTTGTCTTTGCAATGTCCTTGTGATGGGAGCAGAAATATTACTAATGGTAAAACACAGATGCAAATTTCCCACTCTGACAACACAGCAGGCCACACCTAGAAGAATGGAGAACTTGTTCTTTTTTTTTTTTTTTTTTAAAGGGATGTTGACTTTTTATCAAATTCTCTTTCTTTATTATTGTTGTTGTTGTTTTTCATGTATGTGGTGCTGGGGATTGAACTCAGGGCCTTTTATATATAAGGCAAGAACTCTACCACTGAGCCACATCCCCAGCCCGAACTTGTTCTTTTTATGATGAAGAGAAATGCTGAGGGATATAGGCTAAGCACAGGAGACAGGGAATCCTTAGTCCTAGGGAGGAAAAGAGAACATAAAACTTAAACAATGAGCTGAGGCAATGAAGCTGTAACAGGCTGGGGGACATGGGACCAGGGCCAGGGCAGAACAGCTGCCCAGCTGTGGGCCCATAAGGCAGAGCAAGAACCGAGATCCTGGCATGAGCCCAAGAATCCCGGAACAATTGCTCCCTCAGCAAAAGGGATCTAAAACCTCTCCACTAGAATGCCAAAGCAAGACATAAAGGTCCCTCTAAACATATATGCCTGTGTTCCCAGAGACAGCTACATCATATGACAGCATGCTATCGAGGGTTTCGAGCTAAGTCACACTGCTCTCTCCTCCCCACCGCTCATCATATATGAACACACATGTCACACACACACATACCTGGCACGCAAGTCAAACAAACTACAAATGTTTGGCTGAAACAGGAACTTCTCCCTAAGAGTCGTGGTTTTAGACTTTCTGTTTGCTTCCTTTGGGGCCTGAAAGACACAGGTTAGATGGCCTTTATTGTGACTTTTCTCTTCTTCCTCTCAAACTGACCATGACCTAAGCATAACTGTTTAGGAGGTGCTGTGCTACACCGGTCCATGAGTCAAAGGAGCATAAATCTAACTCCAGCTCGTGACATCCACGGATGTCTGGGACAGCTGGGCCCACTATTGAGACACTGAATGTGACACCTGCAAACCCCTAGGGGAGCTGTGCCCACTGCTCAGGGCACCAGCCCATCCACTGCTTCACCCAATCTGAGCACATTTTCCTTCGTGTCACTTCCTTCTCCAGGATTTTCTTCTCTCCTCTGTTTCATGAAAGCCAAGCCAAACTCCAAAAACTGCTGAGGACCAGTTCTCCGGAGCACAGCACAGCTGGAATGGAGGAAACCTCTCCATCTGGATCCTGGGTTCATTCCACAACTGATACCCTCTGAGGAAAATATTTCATTCCACCAAACTTGTGCTGGGGGGGTGGGGTAAAGGAAAATTCACAACACTTTTTTGCTGCCCAGGACCAGAAAAAGACTGAGCTGGGGTCAGCGCTGCCCTTGAGGTTCATCAGAATAAGGCCAAATTCTGCAAGCAAAATTCCCTGTACAGCTAGACAGGGAGGTGAAATGGTGGCCACTAGGCCAGCACTGTCATAACACATGCTTCTGAACAGGGGAGACTGATGACATGAAACAGAGAAAAGACAAGGAGTCACAGGGCTGTCTGCATTTCACCTTGATGGGCTCGCTCTGCTCCAAACCACAGCTGAACTGGTTTCTGTGATGAGAAGTCAATAGCTGTGCCTCTCTGAGAGATCCTGGCCAGTGCAGAGAGCGGCACAGAAGTGCGGGATTCAGCTTCCCTGACTCAGAGACATCGACCTTTGCAGTCACGCCCCCTCCAGCCACCCCTTTGAAAGGCCTCCAGCACTCTACTGCTATGGGCCAGAACCCTCATAACCAGAGTCCCCTGCATGTGTGACAGGCACTGGGTTCCCTCCTGGCTGTTAACTCCTCTCTGCCCCAGCCGTAAACGTGGAGCCATCCGCACAGCACATTTCTCCAAGGCTTTCAAAGAGTGACATTGTCTTTGGCACCCAAAACTCTTATTCTCTCATGAAGCATTCAGGATATCTTTTTTTTTTCTTGATTACAGGGAAATCTAGACATTGCAAAGCTCAAAGGGGATCCAACCTGAGCTTTTTCAGTGGTTTTAAACATTTTGGCTGCAGGGTTATAAAGGGAATAAGATAAGGAAAAGGTAATATTTTATTCTCAGGAATTTGATATTCTGATATAGTTATAAGGATAGAAAATTACAGGACTCAGTACCCCACTCTGTTGTTTGGGATCTGTGGCAGAAGCACATGACAGAGCAGGTCTGCTCACCTCAGGACCAAGGAGCAAAGCAGAAAAGCCCGGGGTCCTACTCCCCCCTTGGGAGGCACACCCCCATTGACCTGGACTTCCCACTAAGCTCCACCCCGTACAGGTACCACTACCTCCCAGTACTACATCCTGGAGAGCAAGCCTTCAACACGGGGGCCTTTGGGAGGGCACTTAAGACCCAAACCATAGCACTACCCTCCTGAAGCTGCCACCACTCCCCTACAAGCTTGACATCTGCTCCCATGCTTCCTAATGAAAGTCCCCCTGCACATCTATAATTTACTCAAAGTTCAAGGGGCCGACAAGCTATTTTGATGAATGACCCAGGTGAACAGAAGCAGGTTGGACTCTTGACACCTACCAATATGATGTACCTCACTACCGGCCACTACAACTACCCCAGGCACTTTGATTCTGCCACACCAACCCTAGCTTTGCATGTCTCTTTGGATAGGCAGAGTTCTTTGCCTCTCAATCTGACTGACACCTATGCCCTTGACCAAACTCAGCTCTTGGAAGCCTTTCTCTAGAAATGCTAGTTAGTTCTGGCCCTTACCTCATGCTTCCTGACCTTGGTCAGGCTTCCTCTGGGACTTGGGAAGCCTTGGGGGTTTCTCCAGAATGTCCCACAGGGGTCCCTCTGACTGTCCCTCTTCTGGTCACCTCAAGCTCAGACTCCACTCTCCCGTTTTATCTGCCTCAACACCCAGCACCTCCTCCCTGAGACCCTGACGACCCATCATTCAGCAGGCCCCAATGCCACACTATATTTTCTCACCCTCTGCTTAGCTTGTGTCTGTCTCTGAAGACAGAACCACCTCCTTTGCTAAATTTCCTCTTGTCTCCGACCTACTACTACCTTCCTCTAGATCTGCCTCGTGACTTCTTTGCCTTGCTTCTTTGTCTTTACCTTTCCAGCCTCTTCCCTGGCAAACATACCTCCTATCTCCTTTCATCCAAGGCCAAACACTTGAAAGACGGGTATCCATACGCCAACCCACACCTTGACAGTATGAAGATTGGATAACATCACTCTGAAGCCAAAGTCCACAATGATACCCAAATCATCAAATCCATGGGGGCTGGGGATATAGCTCAGTGGAATAAACGCCTGCCTACCAAATCATCAAATCCAGTGGAGTTTGTTTCTTAGTTTTCCTTCTCCCTTCCCACCATTTCATCAACACTGATAGAGATGAGCTCCTTGAAACGTTTCCTGCCTTGATCTCCATGACTGGATCAGAGCACGGCTTTCCTCCCGCCACCCTGACCCCATCTCCACTGTTTTACCCTCTCCCTGTCCTGGAAACATAAAAGCTCCGTCTTCAGTCCTTCTGCATGCTTTCTGTGTTTCCTCCCCATAGTGATTTCATCACTTCCACTGCTTCAAGTGTCACCTTCTTTAAAAGCCCCCACCTGCATGTTTGCCAGGATCTTCTCTTTGCTTTCCAAACACATCTACTCTTTCCATCCAATGTCCCTTACCCTCTAGTTTTGTGTTAGGAAGCCATTTCCCTTCCCTCTCTTGCCTAGACAAATGGCAAGACTCTCAGAACTGTCTTCCACCTGTAGCCACAGCTCCCCTGCCTCACACTCTGACCACACCAGACTCTTGCTCAAAACACTCAACGGCCCTCTGTCACCTACCTCATGGCAGCAAACTCCCTACCCTGATATGTGGGCTCTCCATGGGGCCCCTTTCTTCTATCTAAGTCTCCTCTCCTACTTCTTCCACATACATAAATCACACTCTAGCCAAACTCAACTCACTATTCCTTTAAAAGTCATACGTATGCCTTCAACACACAATTGGCTATCCTGCTCTGCTGGGAATGTTCACCCCTCCTCTGTCCGCCCTTCAGAGCTTGGGCACCACCACCTTCACATATGCTTCTCCACTTATTCCACTTACTGCATCACCCTCCTTCATTATGTCTTTATCTCTCTATAACGTAATGCATATTCTGCCTCTGATTATACTTGTGGGTGCCTGTGCCTGTGAGTCTATATGTTGACTCTACTAGTCTATACATTCCTCAAAGGAGAAGATAATTGAGGTTGTGTAACCTTGAAGGTCTCCTTGAATCCAAAGATCCTATGAGCAAACTGCCTTCCTGTCTTATAGATAGCAGATGCTCAATATCTTTTTGTTAATGACCAACCATTCCAGTTCAGATGGAGGGGTTATTTAGGACTGTTTTCATCACAGTTGGCCTGAGATACCTCATTTTCAGAGACATTTCACAGCCAATTTACCCTGGAAAACGTTCTTGCCTCCTAGTCTTTCAGAGAGCTGGGCAGAGGTCAAAATTTTTGCCTTTTAAATAACTGAGAAAGAGAAGTACAAGATCCTATCCACTGCAGACCAAAGATGAGAACTGAGTCGGTGTAGTCCATTTGGGTGTGGAGCTTGGATCTCCAGGATGTCTCCAACAACAACATGGCAAGAAGCTACAACCATGCAGAAAGACTGTGGGATGTTCCACCTCTGGACAGTAGGGGAAAATGTACCTGTCAGCAAGACCAGCAGTGGGAGATGAAGGCAGCGGAATTCAGTGAAGGCAGTTACTAGTAGTTGAATTAAACTAAGAGCACAATGGCCCTGAATCAAGGCCAGCAGTTTTCTGTAGCTGTTGGTTTCAAGCAGGAGCCTAAAGTGGTATCTTTCTATGGGCTGTTGGCCATTTCAGAACTTTAGAAATGTAATGGTCAATTCATTAGAAAGAAACAAATAACTAAATAAATTTTATGAGAGGACTTCAAGATGGCGACCAGGTAAGCAGCAGAGAGAGAACCTCCCAGAGAAATGCCACTCAGACAAAGGAATACAGGAATATAGCAACATGTGAGACAGAAAGGAAAGAGGTGGATATCCTGAACTCAGGAAGGATCTGAAATGGGAATGGAAGACTAAGCAAAACCTCCTCTGGAGGAAAGGATCGGAGATCCACCATGGTGCAGTTGGAGGTAGAGGAGAAGGAGGAAGTCACCGCTCCAAACACACCCTTGGCCCACACCCTCGTTCCAGCGTTCTCAGCTTCAGCTTCAGAGACCCATGCTCATGGAAGCCTCCTGATCTGGCCAGGGGAGAGCGGAGTTCCAAGAGCTGCTCCAGGGCTGGAGAGGGGAGGGTGCAGCCAGGAAAAGAGGCAATGGCGGTGGGGAGCAGTTGTCGAACCCAGTGTGAGAATGAGAAGTTACTACCGCCACTGGGGCAGAGTCCCAACCCTGCGGCAACCTTCCTAATCAGCGCCTGGAGAGAATCAATGCAACTAGTACACAGCCCACCACGTCCGGCTCTGCACCTGCCTCGAGGCGGTGGCCCCCTGCCTCTGCGCTGGGTGAGCCGCTACTGGTGGAGAGCAGCTGGGAACTTCGGTGGCGAGCTGCAGTGGCTCCCAGGGATCCGGCTGAGAAGCAGACGGGGGCTCCAGCGCTGCAACGGGAGATGCAGATGGAGGTGGATCGCATGGCTCCATGCCCTCACTCCAATATCAGGCAGGAAGCACGAGCTGGGTTGCCGGGACTCAGCTCCCACCCTGAACTCTCTCTGGGAGCACCTTGAGACTCGGAGGCTTGAGCAAGCACCGCCTGTTCCTGGCAACAATGGGACAAATCCACGGTCTTCAGGACTTGCCCCAAACTATTAATGTGAGCACCAAGAGGGTCTCTTTACAGCTTGCACAGATGAACCTTGCATGAACCCATAGCAACAAATTAGGTGAAAAGCAGCAGACTGGGAGTCTGAAAAACAACATACTCTATACAGCAGACCCGAGAAAATCCTCCAACTCTATTCTAGAACTAATCATTAAACTCAGTTCATGCCCTGAACTAACACAGTGAGAATGGGCCAGGGAGATTTCAAGCCATTATTACCAAGTATCGTAAGTTCGTCCAATGCCCAGCTGCAAGGGCTGTGGGCCCCGCGGCTGCTCCACTGTGGGCCCTGCAGCTGCTCCATTGTGGGCCGTGCTGGGGGCACCCCATGGACTGGACCCACCCCCACCCACAGCACGGTGACGGGACGGAGCCCAGCAGTTCGCTGTGAGCATAGGTGCTTTTCCACCTCTGACCATGGGAGTTTGTATACACCCATGTATGTTATAGTATAGTCCGAGGCAGCTATATCTCTTCCCAAGGCAAGAGTCCAGGGGTATAGATAAACCCAAGAATACAGTTATTATCACGGGGAAGATGATTGATTGAGTGGTAGGACAATTGAGATGAGGGAGGAAAAAATTGAAAGATCAAATGGGCCATCATCTGTGTAACCGAGTAACAAATGTGAAGGTAACATTATGTAGGACAGCATCCAGAGCTAATTCCCTTCTGTGTTCTCTATAATTTTGTATTTCCTCAATCGTTTTTGTATTAACAGAAGTGGAGATAACTTTATATTATACAGCATCCAGTGCTAATTCCCTCCTATCTTCTCTATAATTTGGTATTTCCTTTAATGTTTGTGTGTTAACTAATGTGAAGATAACATTATGTAATATAGCATCCAGTGCTAATTTCCTACTATATTCTGTAAAATTTTATATTTTTGGTATTGTTTATGGCTTATTCTGGTTAATATGTCTCCATTCTTTTGTCTTTAAAATAAAAAAAATCAAATAAAATAAACTACGAGCACAGCCCTTCAGACTGTGAGGTCTGATGGACTTCATGCACCTGTAGGAGCCTGAGAATCTTTTTATACTTACCTGTCTTCACTGGTTGGTTCAGCAGAGGGAATAACGTATATTTACTTCTCACTCGGGTTAGCAGAGTTCAGTGTGCTAGGCTAGAAATGTGGCCAATGGTATTACTAATTTTAAGTAAAATGATTACTAAAAATAGCCATCCTAAGTTTGGAAAGTGACTTCTGGAATCATTTAATTGGGTCATCAATCCACAGTGAAGGCTTGGATTGGGCGTCACTATTTCCCCTTGCTCCTGCACCCCGGCCCTCTTTTTTCTCTCCTCCCTCTTTTCCTTATTCTCTTCCCCTACTGTTTACTTTCCCTCCTATATTTCTGCTTCCCTAGTCTAGTTCTAAATTGTGAGGGAATCAGGTGAGAGTCCTGGGTGACAGAGACTCCTCATCTATTGGGCCTTGTTGTGACCCTCAACCAGCTCAGGCTGGACACACAGTCCACTGAACCCCACCTGTCTCAGAAGCCATCACCTCCCACAATCTAAGTAATTATCAGGCTGAATATCTCTGTCCACAGGCACGGGCGCTTCTTGGACTAAGCAGACAGGAAGAGAGAGACAGACAGAGACAGACTAAATAGCTTTGTCTTGCCAAACACCCATTTCCTGTCGAGTTACAAAGCCTGGTCTGCATAGAGGTGAAAGCTGAACTGAATGTCGAGACCTTCATTATTTTGGGAACAGGGGCAGGATCAGTCAGTCACTCCTCATCCAAAGGCAGCTGCTCGACTGTTAAACACCCCATTAAAGTCAAATCATCGATAGAGGCACTGGGAGCCCAAAGAAAATACTAGATCTTCCCGACTGGCACATGGGATATCCTATAGCTGTATTCTCACCCACATGAGATTCACACTTGGGCAGCCACTTGAGGAAGGAGATTCTTATAGTTACAAGCCCTAAATCAGACCTAGCAATTTCACTTCTGGGTATACCCCTCACAGAACTGAAAACACAATCTAAAGTATGTATATGCATGCCAATATTCACTGCAGAATCATCACAATAGCCAAAGGGGGAACCACCCAAGTGTCCATTCACAGATGAATGGATAAATAAAATGTGGCACATGCTTACAAAGGAGTAAGATTCAGCAGTAAAAGGAATGAAGTTCTGACACACGCTATGATATGGATGAGCCTTGAAAACACTGTGCTAGGTTAAATAAGCCAGACACAAAAAAGCACTTATGCGAAGGGTCTAAAATAGGCAAATTCATCCAAACAGAAAGTAGGTGATGTGTTAGCACCAACTAGGGAAAGTAGAGTTAGGATCTTATCCTTTCATGGTTACAGAGTTTTTATTTGAGTGATGAAAAGGTTTCCGAAATAATGGTGATGGTGGTACAACCCTGAAGATACACTTAAGCTGCTGTACTGTACAATTAAACATGGTTCAAATGGCAATGTTATGACTGTGAGAAACAAAATCTCACAGCCTGTGGTTGCTATAGGGTTAAATTCAGTACTGGGAGTCTGTTATATATTTTTAAAGATCATAATTCATATCTTGAACCATCAGTAATTCTGACTTACAGACTTAGCTTTCCTGAATATTTAGGAAAACTCTTAAAGTCATTTTTATAATCAGAAGTGCTTAATCCCACCTTTAAAGGACATCCAGGTCCTAATTTCACATGCTTCCCTCCATTCCTGTCATTTATCATGTAGGTTGTCATACTATACCTACGTTTGAAATTGATGAGATGTGTGGCCAACAGACTACATAGTAAACTCCAACCAAACACTTATTATTGCTATTAATAATTCATAAAAACGCACAGAATCGAAAGTAAGGGCCAGAGGGAAGCAGAATGAAGAGCGGCTGCCAGTGAGTGCAAGGTTGCCTTCTGCAGTGATGAAAATGTATGGGAACTAGACAGTGGTGATGATGGCACAACTCTGTAAACATTCTAAAAACCGCCGAATGGCACACATTAGAAGAGTGAATGTTATGGCACATGAAGTATATCTCCACAAAGCCACTATTTTAAAACAAATAATGCACAAAGTCCAGGAAGCTTAGCTTGCAAAGATGGTGCCCAGAACTCATGAGAATCTTGGAGACTAGAGACTGCCTGTACTCAGGAAGGAGTCACTCAGACATTCCAAGAATGGGAAGGAGGCAAGGCTAAGCATGACAAGGCTTTCTGATCTAAATCCTTTGTGGAGGTCCACACAGGGATCTGAAGAACACAAGGGAGCCCTGGGGAAAACTGTGGGAATAAGCCAACAGCTAATATTTGTGACTAGAAGAGAACTCTGTGTAGAGAGACCATATACCAGCTGTCAAGCAAGAACAAGCATTCAGCTATTCATCCACAACACCTGCTCAGCAGAATCAGAATCAGGAGATTACACACACACACACACACACACACACACACACACACACACACACACAAATCTAAGCAAGATTCCATGAAGCTAAAATAAAATTGCTTCCCCAGACAAATGGGTAATGGGTTCCTCTTCCAACACTTTCCCACATGGAGTACTGTTGTTTGGATCTGAACTACCCCCCAAAGATCTCTATGCTGAAACTTTGGCCCCAAGCTTATAGTGCTACTAGGAGGTGGTGAACCCTTCAGGACGTGGAGCCCAACGGGAGAATGCTTTTGAAGGGGATAACGAAACCTTGGCCCCTTCCTGTTTTTCTTTGCTTCTCAGCCACCCTGAGGAAGGCAATTTTGCACTTTACACATTCTCTACCAGGATGCACTGCCTTGCATCCACAGGCCCAAAAGCAGTGGAGCCAACTGACCATGGGCTGAAGCCTCCACAACAGTGAGCCAGATAAACCTTTCCTCCTTATAAATTTATTGTCTCAGGGATTTTGTTATAGTCACAGAAAGCTAATATACGGAAAATTAATAGGGAAAAGTCCAACAGACCTGAGTTTAATTCAAAACTCCAGTATAGTCTGGGTGACTATTACTGAACGTACTGAGGAAGTAGAGGAAGTAAATTCTTCCTCTATTGAATTGCCACATTACTGAATATCTCTGACGCTCAGTTTCCTCATCTGGAAAATACTGTTAAGATCCACTTCATAAGATTGGCATAAAGATGAAATTATACTAAGCACATGGAGCATGAAGAATGCACTTGAGACATGCTGGGCATTCAATAAATACTACTCCTGGCCCATTTTTAAAAATACAAAAAGGTAGATGTTATACTTCAATATAGTGTTCTTTTTCTCTTAAATTAGAAATTTAAAAGATGCCTCTGCATGTCATAACACCATAATCAAGGAAGAGACCAAGGTGCAAATTGAAATGCAAAAGTTTCCCTGCATACTTCATTACAATGTGATTATTTTTGCTTTGGGAAATTAAACGTTAATCCTGCCACTTAAAACATGACAGTAAAATCTTTTCCTATTCTGATAAGTGACTCAGGGATTATATGGAACTGTTCCTTCTCTTTATCTACAAACCTCCAGCACCTTTAGATTATTCTCCAAAGACAAGATTTAGTTTTGAAGCAAGGTTTTCTCTCCCAAGTAATCTGCCATTCTATAGTCTTAAAGTTTGTGTTGAAGTTTGGAGAATCCATGTTAGAAAGGAAGGCAATGTAGATTTGTCCATCAGGTTTCCTTTCAATGACCCTATTTGTAGGTACCTGACCCAACACAAGACTGCTGGTCAGTTTCATTCTGGATTTGAAGATGAAGGCAGAAAGCCACGAATTATGGCCATGAGAAATGGCACCATGGCAGGTGGACAGCCACAGACATAAAGAAACCTGCATTCCTAGTCCCAGTGCTTGGGTTGAAAACAGTAGTCCTGCATTCTATGGTAACCAGGCAGTGACAGCTGTCAAGAAAAGCACTAGTCTCTCTTTGTGTCAAAATACTAGGCCCAACTTCACTGATTTCTTGCTTCTTCCTTGATTATTCTGGTTTCAGCAGGCACACTTCAGATTCATCTCTTTGTTTTCACCTCAGCCCTCCAATAACCCATACAAAGTTGTGTGAAATGCTTTGGAAGTTGTTTCATGGTGCTGCCTTTTCAACTGCTGATGTTTTGCTCTCTGATGGTAAGAATAAGAATCAACAGCATTTGCAGAGTGATTTCCACTCACGTGACTATCACAGCTACCCTTGATTGACTAAGGATGATCATCTTCATTGTATGGGTGAAAAGAATGAGGGTTGGTTCCCTCAAAACTCAAAGAGATCAAGTCAAAGAATGTGACTCAAGTTTTTTTTGTGCCTACAGCCTTATTTATTTTATTTAGCTATTTTGCTACTTTTGTTAACTAAATGTATTTGAAAGATTTTAGCCCAATGTGCGTTATTTTTGGAAGGGAAAAAAAAAACAATATAAGTGACTGAACATGAAACAATGGTTATAAAGTAAATAGAGCTCATTTGAGTAATCAAGTCAACATTTCTGCCCATAGGCAATACAGGGAAGAACATTCATCTACTGCCTGGGTTCTGGCTTGGTTCTCTAAAGGACAGGAGACAAGGTACATTTTCCTTTTAGCTAGGTTCAAGTGGGCAACACGAAGTGTAGCCAAGCGCATTAAAAGAAACCCCCGTTGGCAAATTGGCAGCTTGAATATTTCATGAAATGATCACAACACTATATTATGAAATGGTGGCTTCCTTCTGAGAGCTCTGGGGCCACATCTCTAAGCATGAGTCTGGTTCGTGTTTTTGTCTTAAAGCTAAACCAACGTAGCCTTAAAGGCCTTCCATGTTCTCAGAGATGCCCACGAGCACTTCATGGATAATGGCACTGTCAAAGGTAGGTCCTGGATGAATCTCCTTCCCCATGCTGAATCTAAACCACTAGTCTAGGAATGTCTTCTGGGAATAGGTGGGGGCCTAGGAGATCAGATCTTGACAAGGTAGCAGGAGGAAGCCTTGGTCCCTCAGAATCCATGACCACCTGTCCTCTGGCCAGCTACAGTCTACACAACCCCGTGGTTTCCAACCCAGAGCTAATCTGTGTGCCCAGGTCCTGGTTAGCAGCAAACCCAGCCAGCACACAAAGATCCACAACACTGGCAAGGGTAGTCGTACATCTCGCCCTGACTGCTCATCTCTACCTTGCTCCCCTGAAGGGGTTGAAATGAGCCTAGGGGCTGGGGATATAGCTCAGTGGAATAAGCGCCTGCCTAGCAAGCGCAGGGTCCTGAGTTCGATCCCCAGTACCACCAAAAAAAAAAAAAAAAAAAAGAAATGAGCCTAGTGTGAGATGGAGAGCACACGAGCAAATTAAAACACCTTGTGTGTAGTCCAAATAGCTGAATTTAGTCCCAGTTTCATATGGACACATACGAGCTTTTATTTTGTAGTTTAAGAAATTATTTTTAAGCCTTTCCAATGATAATTTTCCCCCATACCAGGCCTGTCAACTTTGTTCCTAAGTCTAACAGCTCAGAAATTAGTTTAAGGTACTACAAAGAGAGGGGCAAAGGGGAGACAAATAAGGAGGTGAAGAGGTTCAGTAAGCAAAATTTAACCAGAAACACTAAACAGTACTCTCTGAAGGGTTTAACCTATGTCAAGAGTAGTTAAGAAAAGGCAGGAGAATACAGACTGAGGTCCACGTCTCTAATCATACCACTGCCTCAGTGACCCTTTCAGAGCCTCTGTTTTCTCAACTGGAAATAAGAATGTGTCCCTAAGGTTCCTTTACCCACGAAATGTTCTGATTCCAGAAAGTAAATTCCTGAAGGAACATTACATTTATTCTATGTTTGACTAAGCCCTTCCAACAACACGAGTTCTAGACCACCCCTCAGGAACCCCCCCCCCACACACACAGAGTACAGCACAATACAATTGTGAAGTGAATGTGCCAGGAAGACTACCATTTTGTGGAGGCTTGGAGGGGTTTGGGTTCTTGCCAGTTAATCCACCTTTCCTCATCCTCTATTCTAAGCAGATGAACTCACCCTAAGTCTTTGAGGAAGGAAAAGTCTATTTTTAACCTCTGACTCTCTGCTCCAGGCCCAAACTCCCTTCCTTGGACTTCCTTAAAATCCTACTTAAATTGAGTCCAGTTACGCAAGTAGTGGGTACCCTGTGACCTTTGACCTCATTCCCCATGCCCCTCAGCTCAGCTCCCCCAGCTCTCCCGGTTCTGTGAGGTCACCACTGCTTTGCCAGGTCTTCCAGCTGGGCTCCCACTCACACAGAACACACAGCTAGAACTGCCGCAACGCTGGGAGGAGACAAGATCCAGTCTGTGTTCAGCAGGAAAAGGGGACAATGTAACACTGACCCTGTGCCCTTTCTTGCCATTACAAGCAGCTCCCAAACTCTGGCAGCATCCAAGACCTACGGATGGCTCCTGGTCTGCACCTACATGGCCAGCAAAGCCTGATCCTGAGCAAGTCAGTACCCATCTCAAGACGAAAATATAGAGAAGACCTCTTCCATAACACCAGAAAGTTTAGGTTCCAGGCTTGGCATTAATTGTGCCTTGTCTGTGCTGGGTTCAACTGAAGCCTGTGCACCTGGCTTTGAAGCAACATTAAAAAACATCCCAGTTTCCCAGAGGGATCCTGTTACTGGTACTTGTTTTATACAGTCTCTAGCTTTGCGGTACAGGTAAGCAGGTGTTTACTAAATTATTTTAATATTGACAGCCATAACTCGACTGAAAGTGCTGTTTCATTATCAGAATGTTTAGCACTTACGTCTTTAAGTATTTAGCACCTGATATTTAGCAAAACAATCCCCCACACCTTTCTTTTTTTAAATCAATCTTTGACTATCTCCACCACAGAGCCCAACATTAACCTAGACAACAGTGAGGACTCAATCAAGAAAGAGAATAACTGGGTGTGATTATTTTGCTAATCAGTCTTGTCATTAAGTCCCCAGGTGTTTCCCAAACAGGCTCAGGAGTTTCTCTAATCCGCCCTAGAGAAGGGAATCAGCTCCTGCGTTTGGATGCTGAGCACTCATCTCCAAGGCCTCGCAAGAACGAGGTGGCGCAAGGCCCACTGACCTGTCACTCCTGCACCACCAGCAGCTGCAGCAACAGGCAGGATTACTGTAAAAGGAAGAAATCTCAGCCAACCGCTCACCCCTTCCTAACCAGTGGTCAGGGCTCCTCAGCCCTCATGGAACTTGCCACAACAACTCAAAGCACCAGGGGGAAAACAGAGATAGAAAAGAGAATGGCAGGACTTGAAAAACATCACCAAAACCTATAAAAAAAAAATCTCAGTGACTCCCTAACCTAGGTCTCTAGAGCTTTTACTCAGCAGGAGAGCCAGACAGACTCACAAACAGAAATCAGCCGTGAGGTGCACCCAGTTATTTTTGTGGGCTTTCCTCCCCCCCGCCCGGTAGAGTTAGGGAAATGTCATATTGCCTCCGAGATGATGAGTGTTGTAACCCCACAGGTTAGCATTTCTAGATCCCAATTTCTGGTTGCCTGAGGTTCACCCAGGCATGGGAACCAGTAAGCCTTCTGGTTCTTGAACTGCGTGTGGTAAATCTGGGAGAAAGTCAGTATGTGGCCATGACAAGTTTAGCTAATCTCACAAAATGCTCCCTCAAGGCTCTGCAGGATCCTGTCAGTGCTCAAGGTAAATGGAAGTCAGAGGTAAGGTATGTCAGAGAGTAAGAGAAAGCCAAAGTGGGTTTTTCTGACCAAAGGGTGGAAGGTCTCACACAGGAACTGGGCACCACCGCAAGTCTGTGAGGCCCTGGGGTGTGTGTAGCGCCATGGAGACACACACTGGTCTTTCTGATCCTCAGTATCTGGGTAGGTGTGGGCATGCCAAAAGAGGCACTGCTCAGACAGGAAACTGGCCCCAAGCTCCCCCGTCTTTCCACACCTAACTGGCCCTGGAACCCCTGTCCTGACTCCTAAGCCTTGTAGTGCCACCTACTGGAGGAGGCAGAAGCCACATCCAATGTAAGTCTGACATCTGCATTCGTTCCTTCATGAAAGGTATTCACTCAATCATGCATCCATCCCCTGCAATGAGTGGGGCCTGTACTAGGAAGTAGGGACCCAAAGGTCAACAAAGCCTCAAAATCTTCACTCAATACACCCCTTGGGCCCCTAAAGTAGGTCTTTTTCACAGAAAACTCATTTCGGGCAGTTTGAAGTGGGAGACAAAATTGAAGGTGCCCAAAATCACCACCAAGACTCTAAGAGAGGACTGCAGAGGTTAATGGTTCACCTTGGCATCTGCAAAGTATGCCCACAGCAGCTCCCTGTCCAGACCACCTCTGCTTGTTCTCTGAGGCAGAAATGTTCAAAGCATTTGAGAATGCACTATCAATATTCCTCCCTGTAACACTCCAGATTGGGAAGGTGCATTAGGGTCTATGGAATCTATTTAAAAGAACTATTTCTTATTGTGCGTGTGCATGTGCGTGCATGTGTGTGTGTGTGTGTGTGTGTGTGTGTGTACATGCATGTGTGCACACTTAAATGCTGTCAGCATATATCTTATATAAATAATGCATAAATAATCCTTTTAATATGTTCTATTCTGTCACCATCTGATAAAAAGCAAAACTAGGAACTTGGACTCGGATGGCCCTTTTTCTCCCATTTCTCCCACACAGCATCCACAGAAAAAGAAGCTACCGTCAAGCTTTCTTTAAGCTGTACAAGCTGAGGGGCAAACAACATTGTCCTTTGACCATCTGTAAAGAGAGTCAACTGTGATCATTACGGTTATTACTTTATTACGATGATTACTATTCTGCTGTATGGGTAAGAAGTTAAGAGAAATGCACAGTGTGTCTTCCGCTCCCAGAACACACATGTCTCCCCTTTGCCTTGTCTCCAGCAGATAAAGGACAGTCTGATGTTTTATTTGTTAAATGGTTGACTATTAAGAAACTCATTTGCTAGCTGGAGCCTGCAATGGAAAATCATCTCAGAAAAGTGGGAGGCTGGCATGGGACCAGAGCAGACAGGGCACCTTAGGTGAGGTAAGGATGGTGTGTGTCACCTCCTTCCTGAAACCCTCAGTCAGAAGTCAGTCCTTCCGCGAACTTCCAGGTTGATCCAAGGAACTGACCTCTGGCCTCTATGACCTGATCCTCAGCGTGCGCGCGCACACACAGAGACACACACACACGCACACATAGACACACACACACACACACTCACATACGCATGCGCGTGCACACCACTGAAAAGCTAGGGAAAAGGGGTATTATTGGTGAATTCACTTCTTTTAAGGGTATCTTGAAGGGAAGAAAGCAGAGACTCGGCCACTTGGCAACTTGGTTGGTTCTCTACTCTGGTTCATCACCATCACTGATGAGAGGTAACCATCTGTCTCTTCTGTCTTCTGAAAGTCTAACCCCCAATTAGGTTTCATCACCCATGAATTATTAAGCCAACCACCTCTGCTTTGGAAATATTCATGTTCTCCCAAGTCTGTCCTCCCCACCTCCACCACCTCCTCCATGCGCCCCCCCCAAAGAATCCTGGGGAATACCAACCAATCAAGAAAAAAAGAATGGGAAGCAGAGGGGTGACAAGGATCCTGGTGCTCTTTCACCTGAGTACCACGTCTAGGAATGGAGGCAAAATTGCTCCTGTGAATTATATAACCACTGCAGCTTCAAGGGAGAGAACAAGAATTCAGGTTGCTACAGTGTTTACTGGCTTGCTGCTGGAAAGGTAGCGCTCTAGGCCACCCCTGACGCCATCCCTTCCCCTCCATCTTTCCCAAGAACCTCTGAGATTGGCGCTCCCACTTTCAAAGCCTGCTTCCTGCATGGGGGCCTGGGGGAAGTGATGCTGAGGGGCACAGGGGCATAAGAAAATAGAGTAAGGGAACAAGCTAAGAAGGAGTTTGTCCTGCAGCAGGAGACCTTGTGAACTAGTTAGGATAATCACTAGGTGAATAACAACCATCATTTCCATGGTACATTGCCGCTGGCAGTAACGGCTGGGACAATACTACTGAGCTCTCTGCCACGAGGCTGCTCACGCTGAGGAGGTGGGCAGACCGGAGAGGAGTCATCCATCCCCACTCCAAAATATCGCCCTTTCTTGTGTGTCTCATTCCCTCTCTCCCAGTCCATCCAGGGCTCTGTAGGCCAGCCAAGGGATAGAGGACAGATGCGGGCACAGAGGAGGGAAATCATCCAGAGCTAAGAGCTGCTCTTGTGACCCCAAAGCCCTGGCTCACCCTAGAACCATGCCCCTTGACAAGAGTTTTTCTTCCCAAGAAGGCTGAAATCCCCTTGCTGCCATCCAAACTGGAAAGCGGAGAGACAGCTGGCCCCCGACTCAGCTTCAGGACAGAGGGACACCAAGCAGACAGGCTGGCCCCGGCTTCCAGCTCAAAAGGGCCACGGCCCTGCTCCCAAATGGAGGCAGGAGAGAAAAGGAGGAAGAGGCTGGTGAAAGGGACCTGGACGCTACTCCTTCCACTTGGCTGTCTTTGGAACATCACTTGCAGGCACCTGGAGAAGGAACGGAGACCAACAGCGACAGAGACTGGGGGTAGAGATGGAGAGGAAGACGGACGGAGGCTGGAGAGCGAGAGGAAAGGGAGAGGCTGCACGCAGACGGACAGAGAGCTGAAGAAAGGAGAAAGAGAGGCAGCTGGAGGACTCGACGCCCCACAGGACCACCCTGTCTGTACCCCTCTCCCCGCAACCTAAAGCTACGTGAAAAACAATAACTTGTTCATATGGGGGAGGGTGCGACGAGGGAGAAAGTTTCCAGGAAGTGAAGAGTTACCTAAATGCCTTTCACCAGCACAGGGGAGCCGTGCCACTTGATGCCTGGGCTGCAGATGCTCAGAAAGCACTGGGCAAGATAGTATGGAGCCGCCTGAGCTAGTCACACCCTTTCATTATTTCCTTAAAACATGAAAAAGCAGAGCCCACGCAGCTCCCGGATTCTAACCGCTCGCAGCCTCAGGTGCTAGCCCACGTCGGGGTGCGAATTGGAACACAAGAGGCGTGGGCACACTGGGGTCAACTGCAGTGGAGCTCGGTGGGTGGGTGTAGGTGTGCAGGAGAGGAAGGAGGGGGGAGAGGGAGGGAGAGAGGGAGGCGAGCCGAGACTCACATCTGCATCCCCCGCCCCCACTCGCCACCTGGAGCGCGTGGCCCGGGGAAGGGGCGCCGGCTAGAGCGGACGCCCGGCGGCCGAGGGGTCCAGGGCTCCGGGCGGACCTGCGGCGCAGTGCCCGCGCGCGCGTTCCCCGAGGCCCGGAGCAGCGCGAGGGAACCCTGCCCGCGGGGTCGCAGGGCTCCACGGCATCGGCGCCCCCTTCCCCCCGGCGCGGCTGGCCGGGCAGTGGAGCTTTCAAGGCAAACGCGAGAAAGCGAGGCGGCAGCAGACACTTGGGGAACTTTTCCCCCCTCGCCTGGAATTTCATAGGAAACACATGCTCTGGAGAAGCCGAGGCCGGGAGGGGGAGGGGCGGGAATTTTCCGCTCCGTCTCGCTTGGCGGTTCAGGCCCGGGTCCCGCCGGGCTCCCGCGCGCTCGGGCGCGGCGGAGGCGCCCCTGGCGGACGCAGCTCCGGGCCACTCTGCAGGGACCGGCCCCGGGGCCGAGGGAGGCGCGCGGGGAGAGCTGGACCGGGTGGAGAAGGCGGGGAGCCGGGTCAGGCGGCGGGATCCAGCTTACCTTGGTGGTTTTCCTCTGGAATGTACATCCTCGTATTTTCATTGACCATTGACCAAAAATTGTTTGAAAAGGAGAAGAAGCCACAAAGAGGAAGAAACGCAAAAACACCCCCAGGCGGGTCTGGATTAATCCCTCCTCCGAGGTCGGCTGCTCTCGTGCAAAATTCAGGGAAGCCGTGGATCCGCAGTATTTCCTCTTCCCTCCTGGTGATTACCTGATTCCCATTATTGCATCAAACACCAGAAACTGCTCCTTTCCACTACTGCCTCCTTTAGTAAGATTGTAATGCATCTTCAGTACATCCGGGCCCCTTCCAAGAATTTAGCACCGCACCTCTGGCGGCTACACCATTTGAAAAAATAAATCGAGAGAGGCAGAGCGAGGAGAGGCAGAAAGGAGGGGCAAGGGAGAGCGATGGACCCCGACTCGCGAGGCGCCGGGGCGCGCTCGGGCCACCAGGGGGCTGAGACTTCTCTGCCCACTCTTGGAGAGTCCTCCCGGAGGCCCCTGGCCGGCGTTTAGCTGTCAAAAAGAGCCGCCAACTCCGGAGGGCGAGGAGGCAGGAAGAGCCGTCGCCGCCGCCGCTCCGGGCCGCGCCGCGCCGAGCGCCGTTCTGGCAGGGAGCTGTTTCTGCAGAGGCAGAGAGAGGGAGACACCGGGCGCGAGAGCGCCGCGCTCACTCCCGCCCAGCCCAGCCCGCCGCGCCCGCGCCCTCCCCTGCCCGCGCCGCCGCCCGCCCGCCCGGCGCGCCGGAGCAGACGCGCTGAACGCTTCCAGATGTGGCGGCGGCGCGCAGGCAGCGGGCGCACGGCGCGGGGCGCACGGCGCACGGCGCGACTTGAGCCCGAAGTTGAGCACCCGCGGCCGCGCCGCCCGAGAAAGCCTTCTGCCCACGTGACGTCCAGGCGAGCGAGCCCAGGCCGCCGGCCGGGAGAGGGGCCGCGCGGGGCCCCCCGGGGAGGCCGGGCTCGCGGGGCCCCCGGGCGCGGGCCGCGGGGCCCGCGGCGCGGACACACCCACTGGCGCCCGGCCGCCGGCGCCGCGCACCCTCCGCCCCGGCCTGCAGCCCCCGGCCCTGGTTATTCTCTGCGGCCGCGGCGCATCCCTGCGGGGCCCGCCACACCGGGAAGGCCTCTGTGAGCGGAATTCCAAGAAGAGGGAATAGGGTTTGCACAACTACCAGTCGCTTTTCACATCGGGCCACTGAACAAAACGGCAAAATGAGTCGTGATTCCGTGATTCTGTTTGATCAATTATAATCAGAGTGGTTGTAGAAGTGACATACAGAGGCGAGCATGGGAAGAGGGGAGGGGGACAGAGGAGCCCGAGGGGCGGAGCCTCGTGAGCGAGGCAGCAGTGCCCAGATGTCTGAACAGATTAATAGACCCAGGATTTCTGATTCCTTGGAGGCAGCCGAGCACGTGTTCTGCTAGAATATCTTTACCTGCTTCTAATTATTTCTGCCACTCTGACAGGAATCTGTGGAGCACCTCTCCTTCCCGGAGAAGCAAACACTTCTCCCCATCACTCATCGCAGTCACAGCAAGTTCCAGGGCACCCCCTGCAGGCCTGGCTCCACTGGATGGGGCTTGGTGAGCCCTGTGGGGGGTGCTGCAGTTCCCTCTCCTGGAAAACCTGCCCTGTCTGCCCTTAGAGCTCCTAGCCTCCCCGCCCGCTCTCATTCCGTGGCTGCTCCTAACCTTTCCCATGGCTGTAAGCAACTGTCTATATTGTATCTCTTTCCAGTACAGACCTTTCTTCGCAATTCTAAACTCAAGCCAACCTGACCCCTCCACTTTTGTGTAATAGTCGTCTCGAAACTGGTGTCTCCAAACCTTGGTCTCCTACAGCCCTCCGCATGTCAGCTGATGACAACCTTAGTCCTTCTAGTTTCTTAGGCCAAAGGCCTTGGTCATTCCTTACTCTCTTCTCATATCCTGCACCTAGCGCATTAGGAAATCGTGTTGACCCTACCTTCATGTATATCCAGGGTTAGACCTTTTCTTGGTTATGGAACTGCTCCCACAGAGGTCTGAGGTCAACGTTCTCCGCGCAGATTTCTGCAGCAGCAAACCTCCCTGGTCTACTTCCTCCTTCCTTCCTTGGGAATATCCCATTACAGTGGTCAGAGCAGTCTATTCCGAATAGCATATCACCACGCTCCTCTGCTCAAAAGCGTCCGGTGAGTCTCCTTTTCACTCTGTAAAGCCAAGGTCCTCACAGGGAGCTGCGTACAGACCTCTTTTTCATCATCCGCTGCCTGCCCCTTGCTGCAGATACACGAGCCTCATTGAGGTTCCCTAAACACTGCAGGAATGAGTCCTCCCTCCTTCCTGTATACACACACAGCGGTGCACTTGGTGAACTCCGGTGCCACCTTGATGACCTTACTCAGATCTCACCTTCCCAGCAAGGTCCATCCTGACCCCCCTGCAAGCTGCCCCCACCCCAGCACTCCCAGTCTCTTCTTACTCTCCTTTTCCAGTGATATTTAATCCCCAGCTAATATACTGTATCGTTTATCATTTATTTTATAGTTTATTGCCTACATCCCCCATGAGGATGTGAAGTCGGAGGTCTTATTCATTCTGTTCACCACTGCACACAGCAATATCTGGCAGAAAGTAAGTACAGAATGAGTAAGTGTTGTGGATGTATGAGTCAGAGATGCTTTTAGGAGGACTTTAAATCACTGTGCCTTATCAAAACACCTCCCTCTGTCCCCTGATCAATACCTGAAACCACACCGCTCCCGCCTCATCCTTTTGTGTAGTGGTTTTGGCCCCAGTTTAAAATGTAAGTGCCCCTGGGAGAGATATTAAGCTTTATCAATCATCATTCTAATGTAAAGAGCAGTCTAGACTTTGCTGACTACAAGAGAAAACTGGCCTCTGCCATCCTGGTGTCTTCATGCTCAACTTTCCACTTCACAGAAAATCAGAAATGACACAAATCCAGATATTTCCCATTCCCTGTAAAATGAATTAGAGGCCTGTGTTTCAGAGGCCAGTGTAACTGATGGTTCAAGCCAACAGTGAAATTGTTTGCGGGCCCTTTTACACTGTAGAACAGGAACAATAATGATAGATAACACTATCAAGTGTTCTATGCCAGGTACTAAGACATGTGTTTTATGGGCATTAACTCGTTTAATCCTCATTGCAACCATATAAGTGTTATTACTACCCCCATCTGACAGATGTAGAAACTGAGACTTAGAGGTTTAAGTGCTGTGTCCTCGGTCCCCCGTTGGTAAAATGCACAGCCCAGATTTAGCCCAGCAGTATCTGACACCAAATTCCTGTTCCTACCATCTCCTCTGAGGAATCGGCTGACTGCAAGCTGGCAGGGTGGGCTTTCAAAGCTGGACAGTGTATAATGACTGAAATGATTGCAGAATGGGCTTCATCAATGCCTAGTAATTGAAAACAGAATGTATGTGTGATAAGGGGGTCACGGGCTGGATTGATAGCCTGGCTTTCCTAAAGGTAGGCACTGTATAAAATCTAGCTAGTAAATATTACCTTCATGCTTCTTTAGTTTCACTTTTCACTTCTCTTTTCAGCTGTGAAATGTGTTCTTTCCTTTCCAGAAAAAGGTATTTCATAAATATTTGGTCTTACAATGAATGCCCATATCCCTGCTTCTAGATTTGAAACTCAGCCCTCCGTGTTCTCTCTCAAGGTAACAAATTCTCAGTGTGCCAAATGGAGACCATTTGGAATTCTGACTTGGGGATCTGGGAGGTGGTGGGAGTCTGTCTTTCTCTTTTATTGAAGGCTTTGAGTCCCCTGATAAAGGTACTGTCCTCTCCCCATCCACTTCCACGGTCAGTTTCACCTCTTTTCTTTTCTTTCTCTGTCTCTCTTCTGGGATTACAGGCAGCAGCCACATGCCTGGTTCTTTGCCACTCTTTCTCTCCAGCACTGTGTTTGCACATGCACAGTGCGCTTCTCCCCACTCCATCCCACTAAACGTTAAATGCCTTAATGAAGAACTATGTTCACTCTTCTTTGTGTATAACATGATGCTTCGTACAGATGGACATTCAATGTCGACTTAGTATTTGGTGTGCTCTAGAAAAGATTGCTTACTGTGACCAAAAATATGTCCTTTGGAAGCAATTAAGAGTGCACTGAATTTTGTTAATTACAGTATATTTTAAAGATTGAAAAACTTGGAAACTAAACACTCAACAAAAATGTTGGCTAAATAATAACACTGGGAAAGTATTCCAAGTGCCTCACACATAAGAAGTCATTTCATCCTCAGAATACCCCTGTGAACATGTTACTATTGTTCCCATGTCACAAGTGAGGAAACTAAAGCACAGATATGTTTATTCACTTGCCTGTGTTTTCACAAAATGATGGAAGCCCTTAGCTTTGAGCCCCAGCAGCCTGTCTTCAGAGTTTATGCTTTGCCACTAAATAGAGTACATTCCTCCAAAGAAATCCAACCCAGGTGTAAGTAATACTAAGGAGGAATGTTAGTGGCATGCAAAAAGTCTATACCAGAGGCAGGATGATTTCAAATTCGAGAGCAGCCTGAGCACCTGAGTGACTTGGTGAGCCCTGTCTCAAAATAAGAAAGGGCTTGGGGTGTAGCTCAGTGCAAAGGTTTTGGGCTCAATGTCCAGGGCCACAGAAAGAAAGAAAGGAAGAAAGAAAGAAAGAAAGAAAGAAAGAAAGAAAGAAAGAAAGAAAGAAAGAAAGAAGGGAAGAAAGAAGGAAGGAAGGAAGGAAGGAAAGAAAGAAAGAAAGAAAGAAAGAAAGAAAGAAAGAAAGAAAGAAAGAAAGAAAGAAAGAAAGAAAGAAAGAAAAGGCAGAATGAATTCTTGAACTAAGGAACAGACAAAGGATCACACCCTCCAGGCAGAGAGACCTTACCCCAGTGCCTACACCTCCGATGTATTTACTCCTCCACCAAAGCCCAGCGGCGGCGGTGTCCCTGACTCTCCCTTCTCTCTGTTTACCCCAACCACCATTTAGCCCTAAATGCTGCCACCTACCTGCAAAAGTTACCTGTCCAATGTCTCAAGCCCAAGCCACTGCATTTTTCTCATTGCATCCCAAGATGCCTAGTTCAAAGATGAGCCTCTTTGTGGAGCTAAGAGAATCAAGGTAATGGGTAAATTTTAACAGTGACCTAGGGCTATGTTTCATTCTTTAATTCCTAACCTGTAGGGTTTCTTGTAGAAAAGGTGGGCATTTCAAACCAGAGAAAAGTGACTGGCACATCAAGAGTAGGAGACAATGAGTCTGACAAGCCGCCCTCAAATAGGCTACTTTCTTTACCTCTCTGCCTAGGGCTGCTTAGGACCACAGCCCTGCCAAAGAGAATTTCCACCTCCATTTTACATGTTTGCAAATACTCACTTTCTTGCCCAAAATTGTTTGCCCAATGTAATGGTGGATACAATGTGTCAACTTGAGAAGTTTGGAAGTTTAACTAAGCACTCAGCAGGGAACCAGGGCCCTTACTTTGTAAAGACCTTCATCCTGTTCAAGAGGACAGCATGGAGGTGTGGAGATTGGGTGAGCACTACACCCGCCCTAGGGGGTGTTAGCCTGCGTACAATCTAAGGGAGGAAAAGAGGCTTGCTCTTGCTGCTTTTACTGTCTTTTGCCACCTTGAACTATCACCCCTGTTCCGGGCCACCCTGCCTTGGAGCCAGCTGATTATGGACTGAAAGCTCTACAAACTGAGCTAAATAAACCTTTCCTTCTTTAATTTAGGGGGTCAGGTATTTCGTCTCAGCAATGAGAGAAAAGTAACTAAGACACCCAGTATATGGCAGGACTGGGAACTTGAAACCAGGCCTCCACTAATCCAGGGGCTATGCCCAGCCCACTACTGCACAAGACATTTCAAGCTCTACAAGTAAAGTGGAGTGGAGAGAAAGACCTCAGGAAAAGTCCCTCAAATCACAGTTCATAGACTGACCAGGGTGCTGCATGCCCCATATTCTTTTGGAAGACCCATTGTAATGCCATTACCTTCACCACCCTCGTCAATCTTTAAGAACCCCTGCTGGTCAACTTCTCTCTTACATCTAAATCTTGCCTCCTGGTCTCTTTCTGTAGAAGCCATAGAATAGACTAGATCTTGCCAAGCCAGTAGCTATCTATATATATTGCATTTAAGAAAAATTCTCCTTGCAGCTCAGTCCCAATTTCAGTCCCATGGGGAAGCCAGAGTGTTTGGATGTGAGGGGAATTCAATCCTCATTCTACAGCAGCCTAAATTGCTAGACAACTACATCATTGTGGAAACATGACTACCCTTGTGATTTTCAGCAAAACCTAACCCCCAAAGATAGAAAGTAGCAGATGGCTTCTGGCCTGCTCCTAGGGACCGGCTTTCCTCCTGGGAGAATGCATACACCATGACTCAAACTGTAGTGCTCTCTTTCTAATTCTGCAAGTCCATGGCCCAAGCTAATCACATAACTAGTCCGCACCGCCGTTTTCTCGTTTGCGAAATGGAAATATATGGGCTTGTCTCCTGGGATTCGTTGCAAAAGGAAGCTGATATGGAGGGAAGACCTAAATTGTGAAAGCAATACTATTCAATATTTCTTCAGATCCTGAGAAAGATGGTTTCATATGGGTAATCTGCTGACCCCCAGGAACCCTTCCGTCAGGCCCAAACCTGGTCCAGTACCCTGCCATTTCTCAAGGTGCTCAAAAACCATCACAAAGCAGAAGCCTCTCTCAAGGATATTCATTTCCTAGGGCCACCGTAACAAATCACCACTGACTGGATAGTTTAAGCAGAAATGTATTCTTTACCATTAGAATTTCTCAGCTCAGTCTGGGTCATGCTGCCTTCATAGGAGAGGATCCATTCTTTGCCTTTTCCTGCTCCTGGTGCTGACAGCATTCCTTGACTTGTAGCCAAATCATTCCAGTCGCCATCTCTGTGATCACACTACCTTCTCTCTTGGCTACCAAATCTCCACTTGACTCTTGTAAGACATTTGTCATTGGATTTAGGGCTCATAAGATCATCCAGGATGATGTCTTTATCTCAGAATTCTTAAATTACTCACACCTACAAATATTCTTTTTCCAAAGAAGCTAGTAGTCACATATTTTGGGGTTAAGACCTGGATAGACCCACTATACTAACAGTCTACACTAATGTTCCTTGATCCTATTTCGTTTGACTCTCAAGTCCAAATCTAATAGTTCCTGAAATTTTGCAAGCTCTCTCAATTTCAGCTCCCTCATTCATGTAATAAGTATTATGACCATATGTTAAGACTTAAATAAATGGTACATAACTCCAACATATTTGCTGGACTACAGAAGGTAATTATTTCCCTCAGTATTAATCTTACACATGTAACAGCTCTGTGGGTTAAATATTTTCTGTTTGTTTCTTTACTGTACTGGAAATTTAACCCAGAGTTTTCATACTGAGCTACATTCCCAACCCTTTTTATATTTTTAAATTTTGAAACAGGGTCTTCTCTTAGATACTTTTCTCTCATTGCTGAGGCAAAATATCCAATGCCAAAGATTAAGGAAGGACAGGTTTATTTAGCTCACAGTTTGTAGGGGTTTCAGTCCATATTCGCTGGCTCCAAGACAGAGTGGCACATGGCAGAGGGCAACAGTTCATGGTGGGGGTAAACAGCAAAAGCAGCAAGAGCAAAAAGCAGAGAAGCAGCAGAGAGCAGCCTCTTTCTCTCCCTTGTATTGTATGCAGGCTGCCCGCCCCAGGGCGGGTATAGCACTCATACCCATAATCCCAGCATTGGACTATGACTCAATCAAAAACTCTAGAAGCCCACCCCACGATTGCATGAGGCTTTGGGGGGACATCCAGACACAAACCATAACATGTCTCACTAAATTGCTAAATTGTCCATGCTGGGCTTGAATTGTCAATCTTTCCACCTAAACCTCCCAGAGTTTTGGGATTACAGACAGGCACCACCATGCTCAGCTTCAGCTCTTTAATTATGGAATGCTTGGAGAAGTTAAGTAACTTGACCAAAGCAACTAGGATTATGTTTTGAAGATGACAGAGAATTTATACTGCATTCAAACAAAGCTAGGAGGAGTGGAGAGGATCTTGATAAAACTAGTTAGAAAAGGAAGAAAACAGGTAGGTGTGGACCTGACTTTAACCCTCCAAACTCATGATGCTGTATGCCCTTTCCAATTCCTTTACTGTCTCAGCTACTCCAGACCAATTCAAAAGGTGTTCACTTGAGCTACACCAAACTTTTTTCTCAGGGAGGCTAGGAAGAACTTCCTTTTCTAACCAGTTTTATTACCATTCTTTCCTCTCCTCTTAGCTTTGTTTGAACACCTTGTAAGTTCTTTGTCATCTGGAAAACATAATCCTGAGAGTAAACACCTTTCTCTGGCCATCAGAAATTAGTTGCCAACTCTCTTGGTCTATTCAGAGCTGTCCCATTAATATAACTCTTGGTGATTTTACTTTCCTTTGATGCTTCATCTGACATTTAATCTATAATGTCTTCTCTCTCTGACCCTCGGTTCTCCTTCTTACTCATGTATAATAACTGAGCACAGATCATAATTGTGCTTGAGATGATTCTTTCCCAAATGGCTACTTTGAGTTCATCCCTCTTAAAATTCCACAATATTCATCTTCTAATTTTCCATAATACTAGACCAGCACTGCTTATAGAGTACCACCCATATCAACTGCTAATATAATCTACTTAACAAGAATATTCTGTTTTCCTCATCTTTTGAGCACATGGAAGAATACACTTCCCAGCAAGTCTACATTTGGACACAATTATTGGACAAGTTCTCACTAATGAAATGTAACTAGAAGGGACACATGTCACTTCCACTTGGGGTGATTAAAATACAACAGCACAACGCTCCTCTTTTTCCTCACTGCCACATAACTCAGATAGTAGAGCTACCAGGGAGAGGTAGCCATCAGCCTGAATCCCTCAGTGACTTTGTGAACTAGCACCTCCCATTGACCACCCCCACTGTATTTTTTTGTGCTAAGCTCTAACAACTTGGAAGTGATCACCATGGCATACTGCTGCCTATCCTGATGGGCAGACTCAGTCACATGTGTGATAAGTTTTCCAGTCCCATTCCAATCAGCATATGATCAAACAATGATAGGCAAGTTGTAACTATAATGATATTGTGATGTAGTGACATTGATATTTATAGTTTGTGTAGTATATAAGGGTTTTGATTTGTTCTAAGTAAATAAGTCATGGTATCCATTACAACTGATTCCCCAAATAAAATACCCCACAACACATTTTCCTCTTAAAGTCTGCAAGAAATTTAGACATTCTTATGCCTCTATTTATATTAAATAGTTTATGCAAGCTAATCTTGTGTAGATGAATCAAGAATACGTTAACAATTTCCCAAGTAGCCTTGAAAAGTGTTTGAAATAGCTTAGGGTATCTTCAATGTACAAGTAACACCCTTGGCCATGAATAGCCTAATAGAGTCCATTTCCAGCTTTCATATCATTGTGGTCTATACCTAGATGCCCTTGGAAGCCTCATGTGATCACAGGTGGGGCTTTGGGGAAGTGATTGGATGATGGGGCTTGTAGTTGACTTGCTATTAGTAGGAGGGCTCTGATTGGAAGAGGTGGATCATAGGGAATATGACCTAGAAGGCTAGATCTCCCTACCCAGCTCTTTCCTTGACTCACGCTGCTTCCTGGACCATAAGATGAGCAGCTTTCTTCTGCCCAAACCCTGCCACCATGTTGTTCTGCCTTGGAGCCAGTCAACTGTGGACTGAACCCTTTATAAACTGTGAGCCAAAATACACCTTCCCTCCTTTAAATTGTGGATTTCTGATATTGAATGTCAGTGACAAGAAAGTGACTAAGATACAGATGGATTCAGTCTTTTACACCAATGGAGGACAACCTGAAGAAGAGGCTGGAGCCCACTTGCTGCTTCCAAAACATGTCCAACACAAAGTTTTACAGTCATAGAACAATCTTTAATTTAAATTTCAATTCATATTATCTCTTGTTACAGAGTTAGTATGATAGTGAGATCAATAAAAGATTTTCAGACATTAGAATATATTGCATTATTCTAAAATTTTTAAGGAGTAAATGGAATATAGATATGTTTCCGAGGAGAAAAAGAAATGATACAAAATCTTTGACTGCTGAAACACAGGGCTTTTATATAATTTTGAAAGAGTACTAGAACATATCAAATAGCATGTTTATATTTCATTGGAGACTTTTAAAGAATGATAGAACAATTTTATTTTAAACTGTCAAGATTTACAAAGCACCAGAAATTGCAGCACTTGCAACCATTTAAACTTATCATGAAAATTTTGGTGTGTCAACTTGAATATCTATGATGAGGCACCTACTTTTTCAAAACTCTTTTTTGGGGTGTATGTGAGCAGAGCAGCAAGAAGACCCCTATCTGGCCAGCACAGGCAAAGGCCCTGTAAGACCCCAGCTCAGCTGCAGGTCCATGGCTAGCACTGCATCCAAGCAGTGTGCAAGACACTGCTCTACACAAGGAAGGTCAGGGTCACAGACTTGACATATAAGCAAGTTTGTGAAACAAGGGCACACCCCTTGTTTCTCATTATCACTCTGTCTTCTGTCCCCAGTATGATCATAAACAATTTGTCTCCTCTCTAAAAGTTTCTAATCTTCTTGAGATCCTTGGAGAAAGAAATGTGAAGAAGTGTCACACGTCCATTATCCCAGAAGTCAAGAGCAGCATCCTGAGGAGCCCGACAATCGCATATTTCTGTGTAGTCTTTCTGAGCCCCGATTATTGGTGCTTTATTCCATGGCAGAATCATTGCCTTTGGAAGTGTGATTTTAATCCCCAGAGGCCCCACAGAGCAGATATTGGAACTCTACTACTTATGTCTACGCTTTCAAATTATCTGAGCTTGAGTTTCCTTATCCCCAAAGGAAATTTGTTCAGTTCTGACCTTCCATCAGGATTTATGGGACAGACCTAAATTTTCCATATTTGTATTTAGAGTTGAAAACCCAAAAGGTTAGATATGAGCATGAACTCTGGGTTCAAAGCTTGTATCTATTACTTCTTCCTTATACTCTTGTGTTCCCTCAATCATATACTGGGAAACTCCCAGGCACAGGGTTCTGGGTACAAAAATGAAACACTAGTGTGAAAATGCTTGGTGGATAAAAGTACAACAATAGCAGGGTATTTATTACAAGGAAGATGGAATTTTTTATCCTCTTCGATGAAATCTGTCACAGCACTCAACAACTTCTCCCTTTCTACCTAAATGTCATTAATTTCAACAGTTTTCATTTTGTCTCCTTTTCATCTTTGGAAAAAGAGAACAGCTGGTCATCACTTCTTATATGCAAACCTACTACCTATTTGCCGAAAGAGTATTTGAAACCAATTCTTCATAAATAGAAGTCAAGGTTCTTCAACACCTCTACATTGTCCAGTCTACCATTTCAACTATAGTGACCAGGCTCTGCCAAATTGAGTTTCAACAGTTTTATTCAAGTAACCATTTGATGCCTGACATTTTTCCTTGCTGTATCTATGCTTTTAACTAATTATCCTCTGCAGTGTGACCAGCTCCATTTCCTGGGACTGGTCAGTATTAGAGTTTTGGGGTGCATTGGGTTAAAAACATTTCCCATCACACAAGAATGTAACTTAAGCCCTCTTAAATAGCTTTTTAAATGCTCAAATCATAAATTTTAAAAACAAAAGCAAAGCAAAAATCTCAGACGGAGGGAGATTGGTGTTGAACCTCAAATATCCACTGGTTAACTCTCCAACTGTCAAAGTTATGAATTAATCTCCTACTGGATAACCAAGCAAGTGGAATGAAGAGGTAATGATATAAATAAAAACTAGATATTGTCATGCTTTCAACAGTCTCCCAGTAAGACAACATACTCCCTGCTGTTCTTCACTACTCAGTGTAAATCCCACCCCAGCTTCAGAAATACTCTCTTATACACACACATAGGCACCTACCATTTAAGTGATGTTTCACAGGAACCTAAGATCTATAATTTCCAGCCCAGGCACAAGGATTCTCACTCTCTCCCCAAGGACCTCATGATTCAAAGTCATCCTTCATTGCTTCTGTCTGCCCACTAACAAATTGCCAACCTTTGTCTTTAGCATCTGTCTGGCAGACTCTTACTCGCCCTCGATGACCCAGTTCAAGAGTCATGGATCACTGTAGCAATTCAGAAGATCATCAATACTTACTTCAAAAATTTTTACTCTCATAGGATGGAAAACACAGAAGAAATGGACAGATTCCTAGATACCTTTGAACTACCAAAGCTGAATCAAGAAGATATAAAAACCCTGAAAAACCCAATATCAGTCAATGAAATTGGAAACAATAAAAAAAATTACCAACAAAGAAAAGCTCAGGTCCTGATGGATTCACAGCTGAATTCTACAATAAATTTATAAAAGATTTAATACCAATTCTTCTCAAACTCTTTAATGAAATAAAAGGGAAGTAATTCTCCCTAACTCATTCCTGGAGGCAAGTATTACCCTCATACCAAAACCAGAGAAAGACCCAACCAAAATAGAAAACTATAGGCCAATCTCCCTAATGAACATAGCTGCAAAAATGCTTGATAAAAATACTAGCTAGTAAAATGCAGCAAATCATCAAGAAGATTATACACCATGACCAAATGGAATTCATCCCAGGAATGTGGGGATGGTTCAGTGTATGCAAATCAATGTATGTTCAATGTATCTACATCATATTAACAGAGCTAAAGACAAGAATCACATGACCATCTCAATAGATGCAGAAATATCTTTTGATAAAGTCATGATAAAAACCCTACAGAAAATCAGAATAGGTGGATTTTTACCTCAATCCGATAAAAGCCATCTATGACAAACGAACAGGTAACATCATACTAAATGGACAAAAATTGAAAGCTTTCACTTTAAAATCAGGAACAACACAAGGACATCCACTGTCACCACTCCTATTCATTGTAGTTCTGGAAACATTAGCCAGAGCAATTAGACAAGACAGAGAAATAAAAGGAATAAGGATAGGAAAGGAAGAGTAAAATTATCATTATTTGCAGATGGCATGATACTCTACATGGAAAACCACAAAAACCTAAAATTAATAAACAAATTCAGTAGAGCAGCTGGATGCAAAGTCAACACTCAAAAATCAATAGCATTCCTGTACACAAACAACAGACTGAGAGAGAAATTAGGGAAACCACACCTTTCATAATAGCATCTAAAAAAATGAAATAATTCAGAATCAGTCTAACAAAGGAAGTGAAAGATCTATTCAGTGAAGACTATAGTAGTTTTAAAAAAGAGGTCAAAGACAATTTCAGAAAATGGGAAGGTATCCCTTGCTCATGTACAGGAAGAGTAACATTGTGAAAATGACCATACTTCCAAAATTTTTATACAGATTCAATGCAATCTTGATCAAAATACCATTAGTATACCTCACAGATTTAGAGAAAACATTTCTAAAATTCATCTGGAACCAAAAGAGACCAAGAATAGTAAAAGCAATCCTGGACAACAAAGGCAAGGCAGGAGACATCACAATCCCTGACTTGAAATTATACTACAAAGCTGCTGTGATAAAATCAGCATGGTATTGGCAAAAAAAAAAAAAAACAAACCAGATCTGAGGATCAATGGGACAGACTAGAAGATGCAGCCACAATCACAAACACACTCAGCCACTTTATCTTTCACAAAGGGGCCAATCATGTTCACTGGAGGAAAGATAGCCTTTTTAATAAATGATACTGGAAAAACTGGCTCTCCACATGCCAAAGACTGAAATTAGACCCATGTCTATCACCATGAAGTAAACTAAAGTCATACTGGATTAAAGATCTAAGCATTAAAAAAAAAACCCACTAAATCTACTGGAAGAGAAAGTAGGTATAAATCTTGAAGACATAGGGGTAGGCAGAGAGTTCATGAACAAAAACCAAAATGCATAGGAAATACTTCAAAGAATCAACAACCAGAATCTCACCTTATTGAATAGTTTTTGCACATCAAAAGAAATTGCCAACTGAGTAAAAAGAAAACCCACAAATCGGGAAAAATTTTACCTAACTGTCCCTCAGACAAAGCATTTCTATCTAGAACATATAAAGAATTTTTTAAAAATCAGGCTTCCAAAATCAAAGACCCAGTCCCAAAATGGGCATCTCAGATGAATATACTTCTCAGATAAAGAAATACAAATGGCATATAAATGCATGAAAAAAATGTTCAACATCATTAGTCATTCAAGAAATGCAAATTAAAACAACACTGAGATTCCATCTCACTCCAGAGAGAATGGCTATCATTAAGAAATCAACCAATAACAAATGCTGCAGAGGCTGTGGGGAAAAAGGAACTCTTCTGCACTGCTGGTGGGAGTGTAGACTGGTGCAACCACTGTAGAAACCGGTGTGGAGATCAGTAAACTAGGATTAGAGCTTCCATTCAACCCAGCTATTTCCCTTTTGAGTATTTTTCCAGAAGAACTGAAAATATCATACTACAGCGATATATGTGCACCCATGTTTATAGAAGCACAATTTGTAATAGCTAGATCTTAGAAACAACTCAAATGCCCATCAACTGAGGAATGGATAAAAAAGATGTGGTATCTTTATACAATGGAGTATTACTCAACTATAAAGCAAGATAAACTTGAGGCTTTTATAGGTAAATGGATGGAACTAGAGACCATACTTACAAGTCAAATAAATCAGACACATATGTATACATATCATATTGTCTCCCTAGTGTAAGAACCTAAAAGAGTAAATAAAATCTGAAACAATAGATATTGTGAAAGGGACCAACTGCTCAAAAGGGAAGAACAACTAGGATGAGGGAAAAGAGAAAAGAAAAAAGGAAGGAAGGGAAAATGTAAAGGAAGCTATATATATATATAGATAGATAAATACACACACACACACACAAGATAGCTAAGATAATTGTACTACTAATTTCTATTGGTTTGTTGAAAGGAACAGCTAATGTTTAATTGACCAATTTTACATGCCTATATCTGGTTATGTGAGTAACCACTTTGAAGATAACAATATGTAATACAACAACTGTTAATTTCCTATTACCTTGTGTTGAAATTCTGTATCATTTTTATTGTTTTTGTTTATGTTTTTGTTATTTTGTTTTTGTTCTTTTCTCTTTAAAACAAAACAAAAAAGAGTCATGGATCAGGCTCCTTTTCCTCTGTGCTCTCTAAGAGGCTTTTAGTTACTTCTAGCAGAGTGGTAGTTACATTGTGGTAGTCATTCATTCATCTCCTGCATCCCCAGCTGATCTTTGAGTATCTCAAGGGCAACAACCTTGTCCTGCTTATCTTTGAATTTCCTTTACCAAGAACAGTGTTTGTGAAGTGAACCAAGAACAGTGAACCTGTGAAGTGGTTAATAAACATGGAGTGAATGAATGAGTGAATGAATGAATGAACAAATGAATGCTCTATCAATCAACCTCTGGAGATCATAGGGAGTTAATTCAAAGGATTATGTTGCTAATGATGCAATTTCAGGCATATTGCAGGATGGAGAGGAGAAATTTTGGGACCAAGAGACATGCCCTACTTCCTTCAATCATTTCACAGAAGTCCCTACATGAAAGGCCGTCCTTGAGCTGGGAGATAATGTTCTTGGAAAATCTCCCTGGTAGGTTACCCAGGGAGATGAGTTCAAAGAGAGGTTGCTTCACTTGTCCTCTCATCACTGTTCGGTCACTTAGTTAAACAGATCCTTTACTAAGGGCCTGGGAGCCTGCACTAAAGTTTTGGTTCTTGTTTTCACATTAAGAGGTCCATGTTATATGCAAGGGGCTAACTTTAAACTGTGTAGTCTTTACTATGCAGGAAAGATAGCATCAGTCTTTCCTAATTTCCAGGTTAACTTACATAACATTTTCAATCTTTGCACTTGTTAATGTACCATCTGTAACACCCAGATCTACCATATCTTTTTGCCCAGCATCTGTCTTTCACAAGCTCTTTACAACAATATTCATGTTGAAGGATCTCTCCATCAAAAACACCTGAGCCCAGGACAGTCTGGACGGTGTTGTGTTGGTGGATTGGATCCATAGGGAAGTGACTTAGATAAGAGAAAAATTCAGATCAAGTGACAAAAAGGAGAAACACAGTGCAAGCCAGAGCTATCCTACAATAACTAGAAATAAAATAGACATTTGAAGCTGTATTATCATTGCGTGTCAAAGCTGCCCAGCAAAACCCTAGAATGCTATTAAACCTAGGTCCAGCTATCTCCAGGAATAGTTCCTGAATCATGTCACAATTTTTTCCTTTTATGTTTTGTTGGCTTATCAAAAACTTTCCTAAAATACATTTCTTATTTTGAAAACAGGACTTTGTATCTTAAGTGCCCAAGCATACCAGAAATAAGAAAGAAATATCTAAGAAGCAGCAACAAGAATTTAATGTCCATGAGCAATAATGAGGACTGGCTGAGGTGAAAAGCTTTGATGTCACTCTTTCTGTAAGGGCTCAGCTATTTTAGCAGTTGAATTAAGTGATCACCCACATGGTGTCATGTAATTAGAAAAGTCACCCTACCCCTCAGGTAGCTACAGTTCCATCAAAGTGCCATAGTGACTCAAATTCTAGAAATGGAAATCCAATCTTTAGATTAAATAGCAAATTATTAAGTATCCTATTTAGAGTGCAATATCCCTATGAAGAAGAACTCTTCAGGTCTCTAAATCACTAACAATGCAATACGAGTTATTTTGCCATGTTTCTTCTCCCCAGTACCTAAGGGGCCTGGGCCCTATGTCGGTATAGTTTTGTCCTTATTTATCTGGGGTCTTGCGATGGGAAGGGGAAGGGGAATAGAGGAAGAAGAAATCTTATGTGACAGAAAATATCAGAATATAGAACCAAGGGTACCAAAAATCCCTTTGCCTGCTGTACAATTTTGCCTAGGACTGTGGACACAGAATCCACCTAGACCACTGATGATAAACCTTTTAGAGACAGGTGAACAAACTGCAACCCCAAACATACTTATTTATCACAAAGTGCCAACGCTGCCACTAAACCTGAATACTGAGGTTTTCATTAAGCAAAAGAAACTCATACATTAATGTCTTTTGTCTTAAAACAAAAACACATAACATGTGTGCCCCAGGTTTGCCACCACTGACCTAGAATGGGTGTCCAAACAGCTGGCTTGTCCAGTTCACACTGAGGGAAGCAGGATTGTCTTGCACCACATATAAAATATATCAGTTAGTTCATGTATATAATAACCAAGCTTTCTTAATTTTTGTGTATTTTAACTTATTATTTATGAGCTAACGCAGGCCCAAATTTAATAATTTATAAGAAAATGTACACATCTGCTTAACAGTAATAAAGCCTGTCTTCCCAGTACACACACATGGAGGTAGATGCAAATATTATTTTTGGTAATTGCTGCCTTTTATGTGCCATGTCCCTTAAGTGTGTGTAAGGCAGGTTCAGGAGGCAGAGTCAGCACTTTACTGTGTGCTGTACGGTGTTCTGTTGCTGTCCACGTATTTGGTGCTCAAGTACGATGCAATGGGGTCATGAAAAAGATCACTTAAAAAAATCACACAGTAAGTTTAAAATGTATAAAAAATAAAATGTATGATCTTGTGGGACCACATTAGTAGCTTTCCAGGGCCATTTGTAGCTATAGGTTGAACAGGTCTAGTCTAGAAGGATCCTCTTTTCTGGTAGGTTAGCCCAATTGGCCTCAAAATTTAATGCCCACACGAATAACCTAGGGATCTTGTTAAAATACATATTTTCCCCTCCCTTCCTTCCTCCTCCCTGCTTTGGAAGTGTTGGGGATGGGATTCAGAGCCTTGTGTGTGCTAGGCCAGGGCTCTAGACCTGAGCTCCATCCAAGCCTCATAATGGAATTCTGAATTAGTAGAGCTGGGTAGTCCTGGGGTTCTTCTTTTCTCACAGGTGAGAGACATGCTGCTACCCCCACCATACTTTGAGAAGTAGGCAGCTACACAGACCACTTAGTGTCTTCAAAACTTTGCAGTGTTCATCCAGTAGGATTTAATTAGAATCCTGAACCAAAATAAGTCCTTTCCTGACTGGTACAGTGGTAAGAACCTGTTCTGCTTTGCACCCCAGCTAATCTGCACAAAGCAGGGAATCAGGTCCCTTCCAGGACAGTCACATCTGGGTCAGGACCATTCCACCCCTCCTTTCCCACCAGAGCCCTAAGGTCATTTGGGTGTACTCAGTGCCATTTAAGAGACATTTTCAAGACTGATTGGGTACTAAATAGCTTTTAACTCTCAGCTAACTCTGAAGAGTAGTGCAAGAATGGCTGCCAGCAGATGCCAAGCCCAGTGCACTGCTTGATATGCCAGTAATAAAGGCAACAGAAATTCTACCATCTCACATCAACATGTGTAGAAGATTAAAATTCCTTGCAAGCCTACCAAACAATGAAGTCTTTTCTTCTCTCTCCATTTTAAAGACCGCAAGGAGGTAAGAGTATACAAGTGACTGGCAGACTCATCTGTCTCATTATGTGATCCAGTCACTGGCAGAAAAAACATTTACTCCTATGCACAGATGCAGCTGGATACTCAGGGAACTCTGGCTGGTGGAACGCTGCCTAGGATGAACCAGACCACTCTCCATAAAGCAAGGTAATTCAGTGCTGCCTGGAGCAAGAGCTAGCCCCTCAGGACACATACCCCAAAAATGGCTCCCAAGAACATTCTGGAAAATTAACAAAATGTGCCTTTAGTATCCTCTTACTTCTTGTGTAGAACCTTTGTCTTGGCTCTTCCCAAAGCTGCCCTCCACAGGCACCCTAAATCTTGTGATGCTAAACCTTCCTGTCTATAGCCCAAGCAGCTCCTCTGTGGCCTATTTCCCTCTTCCTGCTAAGGAGTTAACTGGTCATTACAGGGTTATCTGATAAAGATATTATCAGATATTAAGATATTACCCTTTTTAGGGCAGTTGCTTTTTAAAGCTAGGAGGGTGAAAATCTAACCCAGGATATAAATGTCCTCTCAATGTTCATTTTCTTAGCTCTCAAAAGTTAGAGGCTGGGGCAGCATCCTCAAAACATACTATTCCTTCTCTGTTCCTTAGATAACCAGAGAGCCCTTTGCAGGTGCAACTGTGAGGGGCCCCGCCGGCCCCCACCCCAGCTCCAAGCTCTTCGTTCCTTCTGGGAGTCCTACTCTGTTATGCTGTGTGTCTCCCGAAAGGGCTGTTTGTATCGGGGACCTGATTCCGATGGGATTTGGAAGATGACTGGATCATGAGGACTCTAACCTCATCCATGAATTAACTCATTCCTAAGATCATAATTTGATGGCCTTACTGAGAGAGTTGCTAGAAATAAGAGCTGAGGTCTAGTAGAAAGGATCCTGGGGCATGGCCTTGAGGATGATATCTGGCTCCTGGCCCCTTTCTGTCTCTTTCCTTTCTCTCTGCTTTCCGGCTGCCATGAACTGAGTAGCTTGGCTCCACCATGTGCTTGATACACTGTCTCACCACAGGTCCATCGACAAAAGAACCAAGCAACCATGGACTGCAACCTCTGAAATCGTGAAAAAGAAAATAAACTTTTCTCCTTTAAATTGATGTTCTCAGGTATTTTGTCATAGTGACAAAAAGCTGACGTATGCGTATAGCTGGGGGAAAGATGGCTTTCTGGACCAGATCTATGAGGCATCATTTCAAATTTCAGCTGCAAGCTTTTCATGCAACTGAACATTATTTCCACAAAGCATTAAATTTCACAGGATATAAACGCAGCACTTTCAATTTGAGAAGCCATAGCTTTTGAGCTAGAAGAGTCCTCGAGAACCATCGCTGTTTACCAATAAAGAAAAAACAAATTCTAAAAGCTGTTAAAATAGAATAGATGATTGTTAAGAGAGCAAGATTAGGACTGGAATCATCCTCCTCCCCTGAGACAGAAGAACCACAGCATCTAGCCTGAAGGAAAGGGACTTAAATCGCAACCACAGTGATGTGGATTCAGAATAGAGAAGAACTTGCTGGTAATGAAGATGATTAAATACTGGAACAGACAACCACCGGGAATTGTGAAATCGTCCTCCCTGGAGATCTGTTAAAATAGGACAGTTAACCATCTGTCTGAGATGGTTTAAGTACAGTCCTGCCTTGGAGGTAGAAAAACAATCAGATGATTTCCTCAACTGTCGCATTTGGGGGTTTTATGCTCATACCTGTGTGTAGGCATGAGGAAGGGGATCCCAAGTTGAATCTGAGTTGGGTCATCCATTGGGATCTGGATGATCCAAGTTGTTGAGAGGGTGAGAAGTTCACAGGGCTCTGTTTGGATCAGGTAGGAAGGTGCCTGCTTGGAAGAGGTTTGCGCTGAGGTTCTTGGGGGGAGAGAATGGAATTGTAAGAAATAGAGATGTCTATTTCCTGAGACTCCACCGCCCCTTGGGGCTCTTCGTAGCACCACCCTACCCGTTCCCTGCCATGTGAGAATGGACGCAGCTGACGTGGACAGAGCCAAGGACTCAAGCACACGTGCCCTGCTTGGTTTCCAGTGCAAAGCCCAACACCTAGTAGGGTCAAACACTGTCTTTAAAATATTCAAAATGGCTCTAGCCAAGTGAAACTTTCTCAAAAAGCCTCTTTGAGGACTCGAAAGTGGTCAGCGTTTTGGAGCAGCAAGAAACATTGCCTGGAACAGACATCTACCTCCTCTCTCTGACCCCAGCACCCTCAGCGGGGCGAAGGGGAGCCCCTTCCCTCTCTGCAGTTGGGTCTCCGTACACCAGCAGGGGGCGCTCGCATCCGAAGTAGACCACCCAGCCGCCAGCAGTTTCTAATCTGAACTTTGATATCTCAAACTTTAGGGCTTTTAGCATCACCTTTGGCAGCAAGATCTCTTCCCCTTTCACCTTGCTAGTTCCTCATTCTTCTTTCCCTTTCCCACAAAGTTGCATTAGGTTTCCATATCATCCTGTACTTTCCTAGTTATATTTACACACAGAATTAAAGTCACCTGTTTGCACATCTCTCTGCCCTTCCAACCCATGCAGCCCTTGAAAACAAGGGCTATATATTATTCACCACTACATCTCCAGAGCCTGATACATCGGAGGCACTCAGAAAACTATTAGTTGAATGAGTTAATGAATGAGAAACTATGAACTTTAATAACTCTAGATGATCCATTACTTCAAAGTAACTAGATATCTACCCAGCACTGCACACAAGCTTTGCCTTTGAGCTGGTGAGTTTGGGCATTAAAGGAAGGAAGGGTCGCTAGGGTTATTTAGTGCCCCTCGTGTTAAGGATCATTAGGGTTATTTAGTGACCCCCTAAGCCCTGTCTGAAGACTTCTGCTGGGCTGGCAGCTCAGATCCAGCTTTGGCCCGTCCAGCTCTGAACAAGTCTGACTATGAGAAAGCTCTTCATTAGGGCAAGGAGTCTCTATCCCTTTGAAGTCTTCCTTGTAATTTTAACTCAGCTCTATAGCATCACTCAGAGAAAGTACTCTCTATTCCATGAACTAGAGAGGCATAAAAGGAACATCTGCAAGCCTCAGTGTCATCATATATATAATGGGAACAACATTACCCAGGGGCACAGTATGAGTCTCACTAGCACGAGTTAATATATTCCAAAGGTCTAAGACATCACAAATTTTCAAAATATGGCTGTTATCATTAACAAGAATCTTAATGTAGTTAATGTCTTTCACCCCCTTCCATGAATCTTTTCTTCTCTAAGCCAAAATTTTCTCATCCTCTGCTATTTTCAAACAGTGGTTTTCTCAAAATATGCTACCAGTGCTAAGTGTGTCTTCCAGTGTTGTGTAGCCGGAACAATGAAAACCATCACAATCTTTGTTTGGGGCACTGCACTTTTATTAGTGGTGCTTATGTTTCTTTTAGCTCCATTAGCAGCTGCTTCTTCTGATCTACTGGGCATCTACTTTAGACCATGATAGTCTCATCTCTCTAGGGGGATGATCGCTAGGGATTTGACTTGAGGGGTAACTCAAAATGAGGGGGAGCTGGAATTTTGCTCTTGTTTTCCTCATCTGTTTTAGCATGAGATTTTCAGGAAAATATCGTCCTTTGGACTATAGCGTGAGTACTAGTCAAAGCCTGAAGATGACGCCCTACACCCCACAAGGAGAACGTAGGACCCTGGGAGACATTTAGGGTGGACAGGTGCGAGTGAAGCTCAATTTTTCAATAACAGGATACAGTGGGACTTTTGTGCTTTGAGGTATAAAAGTATCCTGGGTTTGGAGAGGGGAAAGGACTGGTGTTCCGGCACCCAGGAGTGTCAGATGCCTGAGCCTTGCACCAACATTCCAGGTTTGCATCCCAGACACAAGGGGAATACGGAGGGGCCGAAGATGCCAAGTGACATCATGGAAGTCTCTATGTCAGCAAAGGGGAAGGGGCCCATCTGGACACAGAGATGGAGCCCCACTTGTTACAGGGCATCTTGAGCACACACTCCCAAGGGTTCCCTATAAATTGAGGATGGAGGAACCTAACTCCGGGCTAGCAGAACCGCCTCAGCAACGCCTTAGCGACATTACTATGCAGTAGTTTCACTTGGTATTCTTCTCCACCACCCCCATCTGAAGTTTAAAACCAGTTTGATCAGAACGGCAAACCTTAATTTTTCCCAAAGAAATCCCCAAAAGCAAGCATTGAAGAGGAAGTGTTTAATAGGGCAGGAGATTCCTTTCTCTCTCTCTCTCATTTCCACCACAAAGGCTTCAGCAATTGTTCAATCAGAACTATTCTACAAATATTTCTGATTTGAAAAGCTACATTCACATCCTCTCTTGCAAACTTCAAGCCCGAGATGGCAGCAGCATGTCAGGGATTTGGAATATGAAGAAAACACAGTCTGATTGTTTGAATCACTCCTGATGTTTTGAGGCGCCTGTCCGTAATTCAGAGGACAAGACAAGGTCACTAATAAACACTACTGAAGTGTGTCTGCTTTTGTGGGTTCTGCATAAAAAAATCTTGCAGCCCCAGTGAACACCACACAAGTGTAATGGATTGGTTTAATTCACATCTGAAACACCCACAAACACGGTCACCTAATAACATGCCTGTTTCCAGCAGATTTTCATGCTTGTCAGTTATTCTAAAACATCAACTGTCCTCACCTTGACTTCAGCTAAAGTAAAGATGCATGTGGTAGGTTTAGTTAGTAAAGCAAGAAAAAACAAGATGCTAACTTTTTTTTTAAGTTTTTTTTCCAAGAACAACAGAGGTCAACCACAAAATGCACTGTCTATAAATGAAAGCACAAGTGAGCCTCTTGACTGACTATGCTAACTGCCTCTGGGGCAGGAATCAACAACATTACAGGTGACAGAGTGATTAGTGTTCATTTTAGTAACTGTCCATGACGCAGAGGCTGATGTGGGTCAGAATGATGTAAACATTCACATGAAATCTAAAAGGGAAAAATTCAAGCAGAGATGGATAGACGTTTGGAATCACAGGAATTTTCCCAGACTGTGCCCAAGCATATGCCCACAATCTTCAGGTATCAAGGGTCCAGTGAGTAGAACCTGCCACACACCTATGCCAACCTTCCTAATCTTCCAGCATGAAGGAGCTCCAGATGAGAGCTTAGGATTACATTCTTGACCCCATGCCATACACACACACACACACACACACACACACACACACACACAAAGAGCAACATGTTTGCCCCAGGATGGAGAAACAACAAATGTGATTCTCACATATTCCTGGTAAGATTAAATAGGAGCTGCCCGCTGTGGCCTTTTCTTTCTCCTTGCAGACCCACTGATTTTTGGGAGATCAATATTCTTGGGGCATCTCAGGAACGATTGAGCAGTTTGGAGTATTCTTTAAGGAAGTGTAGAAAACAAAAAGACATCAGAGAAAGACTCTGCATCCAATGTCTGAAGCCAAAATAGTATCAAAATTTTCCCTACTATGTAATAAAATCTAATGAGTAAATGGATTTGCGGTATAGCCTGGGAATCAATATTTTAAAATCTTTCTAGTGATTCTGTTTTATATTCAGAGCCTTTGCTCTATCATAAGAGAAGGCAGGAAAGGTGGGAAGAGAAAGCTCTAAGGTTTTATTTCCACAGAAAATAAGGATGGAAAGAAAAAGGATTCACTCACTCTTCAATCCTTCTTTGCTCAAACAAAAGGTATTGCACAAGGAAAGTGGGAGAGGAGACAGGAAAGAATTGTCTACTGGACAGATTGCCTTGGATGGGTCAGCTACCTGCTCACCATGCTGCCTACCTGTGTGCCAAGGGATGGGGCCTCCAGTTAGCGAGCACAAACACCTTAACGGCAGGGGGCTCAGAGGAGGGAGGTGTGGAGAGGCTGATGCATGACCCTTGGTTTCTCCATCTGAGGCCATAATGCTGAGGGAGATAAAATCCAACTTGGGCAGCCAAGAGAGCGATTGTCATGAGGGAAAGAGGTATTTCTTGGTTGAAGAGGACCAAGGATGGCTCTGGGAAGTACAGCAGCAGATCTCTTCAGCCATTTGTTACAACAAAGTAAAATCTCTTGTCAGTAACTCACATGGCATAACCTTTGAGAAGGTCTAGCCCACTGTCCATCCTTAATACAGATAAGCTGTACATGCAGAGAACTGGCTTCCTTTCCAGCAGCAAACGCATACCAGTGGATTCATGCCCACCACATGGAACAGAAGAGAAGGTCCAAGAGGTCAAAACAAAACTAACTAAACTCATGGGCAGTATCCCCCACCTATTACTGGCTCTCCAGCTTGTCCCTGTCTCGTATCTGCTCCCATTTGATCCTTTCTGCCTTGGTCAAGTTCCCTGAATTCAAGCTCAGGTGCCTGGATCAACAGCATCGCCTGAGTTGCAGATCTAAGGAGCATAGCCTCATACTTGCCTGCACCCTGCTGCGCACAGGTCTCTGGCTGCTCTCTGACTTTAACTGCTTTGCCCTGTGTGCATGCACTAGAAAGATGAGCATAAATAACATCCTGTCTCAGTTAATTTTCTCACTGTGGAGGACACCTGACACCCAAAATTAAAGGAAGAAAGGTTTATTTAGCTCACATTTTACAGAGGCTTCGCTCCATAATTGGCTGGTTCCAAGGCAGGGTGGCCTGGCAGAGGGGCTTCGTAGAAGAGAAGCAGTTCATGGCAAGACAGGCAGGAGGGAACGAAGTAACAGCAGCAGCAGCAGCCTGCCTTCCCTCTAGCCCTTTATATCCCATCCGAGCTGTAATCCTACTGATTGCTGCCACCCACGCTCAGGGGGACCTTCTGTTACCTTTAATCCTAGTACCACACTCTTAATCCACATTCACAACCCTAATCCAGGAACCTTGCAAACTCTTCGCCTATAAGCGCATGAGGATTTGGGGAGATGTCTAGATATAAGCCATAACACCCCCTCAGTGAGACAGACACAGCTTCACAACCACTCAGGGAACCAGGACACAGCCTCTTACAAGTGGACAAAATGCCCCACAAGGACCTCTAGGAACTAGGGAAGTGGCCCAAGCAGCACAATTTCCCAGTGAGGGATCGAGAAGGTCACTACAGTCAAAATAAAGATAGCTCATCCATTTGGCTTAGAAAATGTGTTTTTGGCAAAATAACCTCCTGGTTTATATCAATAAGGAAATTAAAACAAAAAAATCTATGTTGGGCAAGATTTTATCTTGACAATGTTCCTTAAACTGATGTAAAATGTGAAGAAGTTGACTGTAATTGATTCCAAGGAAGGATGCCCGAGCTCCTTCAGCATTAGTTAGGTCCAAGCATAAAAGGGAAATTATTGGGTCTGATTAGTATGGCGATTTTATTATTTTTAGTGTCTACTGTATAGTTCAGATATTTCTGATTATAATCAAGGATTCACCCCATTAACAAGTGGAACATTTTGACATAAAAAAATGACACTGTGGCATACTGCTCTGGTGGTCTGCATGGTGACATTGTAACAAGGACCTAATGGACCCAGGTATCCTGCAGGGCTCCCCTTTTAGGCTGGACATGTGTGACTACTACCAAGAGTCTTTGTTACTATGTGGGTTCTGCACAAAGGCCAGGCATCATTTGAGACCAAGTGGTTCCTCTCAATCCCTTCCTACATGCTGAAGTCACCAAGGTGTGGAAACAAGCACGTGTCCAAATGACAGGCAGAGAAGTTGACAAAGTAGATACCTTAAGAGCAATAGGTGGTTGACTGGAGACACTAAGGACAAGTTTGAAAGAAGAAAGGAAGTCACAGTATTGCTCTTTTATCAATAACTAAAGCTTGGGGTAGTAGGGAGAAACAGCAGAACAGAAAACTATATTATAGTCAGCTTCATTTCAGAGAGACTAAAGAAAAGAGAAATAAAATTCACAAAAAGAAATGAAGCACTGATCATTCAATGTGAATGAAATTTGAAAACATTTTTCTAAGTGGAGGAAATTAGACACAAAAATTAACATGTTGTATGATTCCACTTATATGAAAAATTCAGAATATGTAAACCCATAGAGATAGAAAGCAGAGTAGTGGATGATGGAAGCTGAGGTGAGTGGGTAATAGGAAATGAGTTCTGTAGGGTTTCCTCTGGGGTTGATAAACAAGTAGGGGTGATCATTGCATGACACTATGAATGTGCTAAATACCATTGAGTCTTATTCTGTAAACCCATTAGTTTTTATGATAGTTAATCTTGATCGTTGACTTAACTGGCTTAAGAGATACCTAGGAGATGCATAAAACACACTTCTAGGTATGTGGACGGGTAATGGGGTCATGATTCTGGGGTCTGTCTCTGCCCCTGGGTCTTTCTTCTCAGGCTCTCTTTCTGTTCTCTGCTTCCTGGTTTCCATGAGTTGAGCAGCTTCCATCTGCCGTGCCCTCTCACTGTCGTATTTCTGCCTTGAAGCCATCTCACCATGGACTGCAATCTCTGAGATGGTGAGCCAAAGTAAAACTTTCCTCCTGTAAGTTGCTAGATAGAAGCTCAGTAGTTTGTGTGCTAGGTCCATCTCAGCCACTAGTATTATGGTTTTGCACAGATTATGGAAACTTTCTGATCAACACAGATTTAGATTAAATACATTTTATATTTAAAAATTATAATGTAATATAAATATATTGATTCAATAGATAATAGAATCCAGGCTCTCCAAGGTAGACTTCAGTGTCTCTTCCTTTCTGTTCATCTGGAAAACACCATCAACCTAAGCAAGTCGCTTCTAGTCAAGTGGCTTAGTTCTCAGTCAGTTATTTGTAAGGCAAAAAAAGTCCAGGCAATCATCTTATTTTCCTCCCACCCCCAAGAGAAGCTCTGGCCATCCTTAGAACCAAAGATACAGTGTAGTAGGATCAATAGTCTCCAGTGTGTCTAAGGAAAAGTTACAGAAAGCCCAGGATTCAAGAAGCCTAAACATAAGATTTTAAAGACAAACAAAGATTCATTGAATATTTACTACTTATCCAACACTGCTGTCAGTACTGTACATGCATTGGCTTCCTCCTCATCACAACAGCCATTTGTCGATAAAGGAAACAGCTACAAGAAGGTTATAGAACATATCAAGATCACAGAGCTAGTAGGGGTGAGTAGCGATTTGCGCCTCTAAAGCCTAAGCTCTCAGCCCACATGCTTAGCTTCTATGCCCCACAGCCTCTCCAGACACAAGGACTCATTTTATTTTAGGTTTTAATTTAGTTTTAAGGTTGGGCAGATAGAACTTCACTGGGTCGGGCTTAACAGTGAAATCCAGTATTTGTGAAATAAAAAAGAGGACTGGACTGGGAGACAGAAGATCAGTAGTTTGTGTGCTAGGTCCGTCTCGGTCACTAGTATTATGGTTTTGCACAGATTATGGAAACTTTCTGACCCTCAGTGTCTTGTACAAAATAAGAAGTTGGATTCATCTATTTGAGAAGAAGAACTTATTCCTTACTTAGAAGTCCAGATGAAAGTGCAGAGCTTTTCTAGTTTAAAGTAGAAGAGGGAGGGTAAGGGACCTCCTATTTGGTCTGAAGCAGTGCCTGAGATGCTGTCTTGGAACTGCTGTGACTCTGTGGAACACAGTTGGAAAAACATTTGATTAGGTAGCCTGAAGATTCTTTTAAGAATATAACCTAAACACTTTACAGTCATACACTGCCTCTTGAGGCATCTTTAACACAGTAGGAAAACGGATACTAGTTTTGTCACCTTGCTGAGCAACAATACTGTAGTTTGGACTGGTGGCTTTGTGTTGAGGAAGTGAAGTTTTCAGGTAAGAAATACAAGGGGATCCCTCCCGAGAACTCAAAGAATGTTCCAAGCCTACACCTTGCTGGGTTCAGCATCCTTCTTGAGGAACTCTACATGTTACCAACTGAGTGGGCAGCAGACAAGCTGTTCAGCTCCAAATCTCTGTGCTTTCTGTCAATAGCTCTAAAATTGTTAGGCTGGTTTATTTATTAGAGGTTTATATCCATCAAGGTAGTACTGCTTAATTCTTTGTACAATGCAATACTGATACACCATATGGTCCCCAAAATTAAACCCAGTGAATTACTGGCCAAAAGCATCAGAGAGAAATGAGGGTTTCCTATTTATTCTAGGAAGACCCACCAACAGAGAAGCCTGGAGAAGGGAACTTCTAATTCAAAGTCCACACTCAAGTCAGCCCCATTTTCTCTTCTCACACCACCAGCATTTATAAATCAAAGTTTGCTGCAGTGCTGGGAAGAGGTTATACAATTGCTGTGATGCAATGCTCCGGGCACACGGCTCCCCATAACTCAGAGGCCAAGACAAACAGGAATATATTAATAGCAGCCATAACCTAAAGATACTTTATTTTCAGTATCTAGGAGCTGAGGAGTTCAGCAGGTAGACCGTTAAACATTTAGGCATTAAAGCAAGTGAGACTGACAAATGGGAGTGAGAAAAGGCAGGAGAGAGATGGAGGGAAGAAAGGCAGAATTTCTTCAGAAACAAAGCAGCATCTGAATCAATTAGCTGAAAACAATTATGTGGTTATGGCCAACACCAGGCAAAAAGGAAAAGATGTTCCCGAAAGTCCCATTTCTTTACCATTTGGGTGGCATTTATCACCCCAGGGGCAAAACATTTTTCAGAACCAGAAGAGACTTATACCAGGACACATTTTCTTTTGCTTTATTCCTCATCTCCAATCATTGAATTGCTGGCTTGACAGCAATAAACAACAAAAATAACACAATTGTGAATTTAGTAAAATATCACAGTATCTTTCCCTGAAAACAGCAAGAATTAGAAAGCTATGCTCTGCCAGTTTTCTTTCTTAATCCCACAAAACCTGAAGGAGAAGCATCATTTTGCAGTTGTAGTTTTTCTTTTAAGACATGGCAAGATGCACATCTTGATTGTGTACCCAGAATGTATACTGTGTACCCCCCAAAATGTCACAGATAATGTTAATATGAAAATAGCCTGACCACCAGCTGAGCCAATAAGCAAGACTGCTAAGTCCTGTATTCCCACAGTAAACTCTCATAGCAATTCTTGATGAAAAACCCAAAAGAAAAATAAAAACTGCATCCATATAAACTTGGGAGCTAACATCAAAAATCAAAGGTCTGCAGAAGTATACAACATCTGTAATCATTGTTGAAAAATAAGCTAATGTTTATTGAGTGACAGGTAAGACATGGCCTCAAGCAGAGGAATGAAGGCTGTCCAGCGCCCACCACTTCCTTGCATCCAATTCTGGTGAGAATTTGTGTCTCATCGGTTCATCTGTCTCAAGGGTCCTTCCCCAACCCCAGTAAATTTATTTGCCAGTCTGTATTCAACATCACTATTCTAAAACACACATGCAACTGTGCCACTGCCCTCCCTAAGAACTTCCAAGGTTCCCTGTTAGCTACAGGATAATCTAAAGGCTTTTAGGGAGCTATCTTGCCCTACTCAGTTTTTCAGGCCCATTTTCTGCTGTTTTCTCTTTTCCAGCCCCTTCCTCATGCTGACACTCCCAGACCTCTAGCTCAGCGACTTTGGACTGCTGAATGTTTACCCCCATGCCTCCCTTAGCCAGTAACTGTTCTCCGCCATCCTTTCTTCGGGAGGGAGGGTACTGGGGATGGAAGTCATGACCTTGCACATGCTGGATAAGTCTCTGCCACTGAGCTGCACCTCTGCTGTGACTGCCATCTTACTACCCCCAGCCCCCAAAGAGCCAGGTCCTCCATGAAGTTCCCCCACAGCCTTCCACAGTTAGTTTTCTTCTGGTCTTCAGAAACCTTTTACACATCTATTTACTAATGAAGTCATAGTTTGTTCTATTACTATTTCCCGTAACTGTCTTCTCTCAGTTATCCTCAGGGCTTGGTATGGAGAGAAATTATTTGTCTTGGGCATCCTGTGTTTAAGACAGTGCCCAGCACAGAGCAGGCCCTAGTAAATGACTGATAAATACATGAATAAAAAGAATCGGGAGTTTACAAGCTGCGGAAAGAAGACAAAAACATGTTGAATGTAGGCTGGAGATATAGCTCAGCAGCACAGTGCAGTGCAGGGTCCTGAGTTCAATTCCTGGTACTAAAGAAAAGAAATATGTTGAATGTTGAATGCTTAGCAATAGACAAGACAGGGCACATTCAGGGTAGACAATGCTCAGCAATAAAGATAAGCAATAATTGGATTTGACCAATAAAAGAATCAACAAGTGTCAAAAATTCAGAGATTGGTGTTATGGAGACAGTCTTCTGCAAGGGGAGGCATCTGAGTCCTCAAAGAATGAAGAGAATTTGCACTGGAAGACAGAAGAAGAAACAGTATTCCAGGAAGTTGGAATGTGAAAGAACAAAGGAAAACAGGGGTTCAATGTGAATTTGGAAAACAAAAGCAAAATAATACTTTAACCATCTCTGGACGTTTGGCATAAGCTGGTTCTCTCGACAAGAAAATGCCTGCCCTGTCTTCCGCAGAGAGCTAGAACCAGAAAGCTTTACCATCATACTCACCTCTAGCACCCTTAACATATACTCCAATGCCCAGTGACACTCACCTACTGGATGTTGACTGGAGTGAGAGCACTAGGCAACACTGCTTCACTGTGCTGTGAACTTCAGCTTTGAATCAGCTTTCCCAGATATTACATGCACATAGAACCATGGAATATGTTTCTGCACACTTAGAGGTCATTTTTCTTTTCTGAATCTAAGCAGGACATAACTCTTCCCACAAAAGTTGTCCCCTTTCCTTTCACTAGAGCTACAGAATCCAACCAAAAGAAGCAAAGAATGCAGGTTAGACGCTATTGGTCGGGTCTGAAATGTTCTCCAAAGGGCCACATCCTGAAGGCTTGGTCCCTAGCTTAGTGCTTTTGGGAAGTAAGGTCACAGGTGTGTGCACTCAAAGGGGATAGTGGGACCCTGGCCCCTTTTTTTCTCTCTTTTCTATTTCTCAGCCGTGAGGTACACCCTTTGTTCTACCATGAGCTCCCCACCGTGAGGTGCTGCACTGCCACAGGCCCAAAGGCAGTGGGACTAGTGGATCATGGACCGGAACCTCCAAACTTGATCTTGGAAACCTCTCTGGGCTGACAGAAAGCCTGTTCACTTGAGCCAAAAGAAGGAAACATGATTTCAATATCTGTTCCTTCCCAAGTACCATAATGGTTGAGTGGTTAGGGCATTGGATTTAAGATCCAATGGATCCACTTTTGTGTGGGTTCCAACCCCACTTCTGGTACAGCTCTGTTCGCTTTGCAGGATGCCCTCTTGAGCTCTCAGGCAACCAGATGACAGAACCTGAACATCTGTCCCTTCCCAAAACACAAAACCTCGTAAAATTCCCGGGCTGGATGCTAAGTGCAGGACTTGGCCATTGCCTAGTTTGACCCTCTCATTTAATACAGGACGATTAAGCCACAGAGAAACCCAGGTTTCCTAATTCAGTCCACTACTCTTTCTAGGTATCTCACTGCTGCTGCAATGGAACTCATAAGCTAAGAAAAGTCCTCTAAGCAGTAAGACATAGTATCAGCAGCTGGTGCTATAAAAATGTTAGGCAGATACATGTTCTTACATTTTTTTTTTCTTAATTGGCAGCCAATGGCTGAGGCCCCTTTGCCAAGAAAGGCACTTTTTTGCAAACTGGAGATGACTGGAAGCAGACAGACAAGGAGCACCTCTCCCTGCAGACTGACCTGGAAAGGTTACTGAAGGTCCCGCTGCAGTTCCGCCCTGCACCTCTGGGGGCTTGTGTGAAAAGCCCGCCTTCCTGGCATTCCAGCTGGAGGAAGGAAGGAAAGAGCTTCCCCATAGCCAAGAGCTGAAGGAAGTGATGGCTTGCTCGGCAGGTGGAGATTTCTCCCTAGGGAAATCCTGGAGGTTCTTTGTTCCTGTCAACTACAATCATGTGCCTGTAAATTTCATCTGACGGGAGACACGGTGTCAAAGGAGTAGAAAGTGACAAAAACCAAAAAGGTAAAAAGCCTTCCTGCCAGAACTCAGCTTGTCCTCCATGCCCGACTTTAAAGACACGGGGAAGAAACTCACCCTCCACCCCTCACTCTCTTCCTACTATTATAGACAGCTGAGCTAGGTAGAAATACTATAGGCAGGTAGCGCTGGGTGGGCCCTCGAAAGAGAGGGGGCAAAGTTGAAAACTCTTCACAACCGTGGCCGGAGGTGCACCTGTTGGAGGCCAGGCTTCGAGATAAAGACAGAATGTAACACCTGATCCAATGAAGTCTAGATAGATACCAGACATCAGTGGGTGACCGAGACCCTCAGACTCACCTTTTCCTAAAAAGTTCTTTGCTCTTTCCTTGTGTGCTTCCTACATGGCTTGCTCCCCATTGGATCAATATTACCTAAGCAGCTGTACTTATAATTTCATTGGTTGATCTAGCTGTAACCCACGTTGTAATGACATGGTTATGCTCTATAAAACTTCCCCTGAGAAGTGGGGTCCTCAGCAACCCACTTTTGGGTCCTCTCCTGCCTCTCAGGAGCTGTATCTCTCCCCCTCAATAAATATTTCCTACTCTTAACCTCTGTCATTCCTTAGAATTCATTTTTCGATTCGGGGGAACATGAACTTGGCATGTAGGGCATCTAGCAGGGTGGGAGTTATAATTTCCCTTGTATCATATTTGGAGGTCCTGATATCTCTCCTATATCATTACTTGCTACTGTGATAATAGTGCTGCTAGTAGCACCCCAAACCCTGCAGATGCCCTTGGGGCTTCTCCTGCTTGTGGGACAAGCAGGAACCTCCGAAGGAGGAGGAGGTTCTAGAGATCACGAGGAAACATTAACCTGCAGAACCGAAGAACACTAGATGCACCACGCCACCCAAGAGGTGGTTTACTTGTCAGCTTCCTGGTCTTTTTTCTTTCACTTTTTGCGGTCGATCAAGATTGACTAAATTGTTGGCGCTCAGTGCACAAAGACAATGCATATGCATCATTCCCTATTCAAATGTATTAAGCATGTTAAGACTGAGACAGCAAAGAAAAGCCAAGCTCAGAGCCCTTCTCTGAGGGGAACTGTACAAAGGGCAAGTCCATGAAGCCAGTGGTAGGAGACCCTCCCTTTTATAGCATTCCTCTTATGCCAGCTAACATGAATGGTCCACTTGTCAGGTCCTTGGCTATGATCTGAATGCGTTCCCTAAAGTTCATGTGTTGAAAATTCAGTCCCTCACCAAGTGTTAGAAGGGGAAACCTTTCGAGTGCTGGCGGCATGAGTGCAGAGGCCCCCTGAGTGGATTAACATGGTTATAAAAGGGCTGTAGGGAAGGGTTCACTCTCTCACCTTCCAGCCATGTGAGGGTGCAGGAAGAAGTTCCCCACCAGTTGCTGGCCTCTTGATCTTAGATTTCCCAGCCTCTATACTGTGAGAGAATAAATCTACATGTATGTATGTCTCTTCTTTTCTTTTCTTTTGGTACTGGGGATTAAATCCATGGTCTTCACACTGAACCATATCCCCAGCCCTTTTCATTTTTTATTTCAAGACGAGGTCTTGCTAAATTGCCCAGGCTGAGCTGGAATTTGTAATCCTCCTGCCTCGGTCTCCCAGAGTACTGGGATTAAGGCATGTGGCACCAGGCCCACCAAAATTTCGGTTCTATACACTACGTAGTTTCAGGGATGATGTTGTAGCAGCACGCAGCGGACTAAGACACTACCTATGCATCCAAGCTGTCTATACACAAACCCTGACTCCTCTGTCTACAGCCTGGGTGACACCGAGCAAGTTATTTAAGCTCTCTGAGTCCACTTCCTCAACGGTAAGGTAGATACAGCAGTGTAGAAAGTAATATATACAAAGTTACTGGCACAGGATGGAGCAAATTGGCTACTATCAGCTATTAGTATTAGCTGGTAGGAAGGCAGTGGATTAAGGAATGCATGGCTGATTGTCAGTGATTCAGGAACATTTGTGAACTCAGGATCTAGGAATATTCTTGGAGGAAACTAGTCAATGTACGGATAGTTCCATATTTACCCTGGGAACTAGGGAAAACTTGTTAATGGTCCCAAGGAGTCACTCCTGGTCACTGAGAAGCTACTGGTAGGCAAATTTGGGTTCCACACAGGAAAGAATTTTCTGTGGCACCATCTGTGGAGAGGATCTAATGAGTGCTCCATTTCCAAGGACATCCAAGGAGGCTGAGCCGCCACCTTGTCAAGATGCAGAGCAAATTTATGTATTAGGCAGATGGCATTCAAGTTCCCTTCCATCCCAAGGCTCTGTGGATGCAGTGTAGTTTCACTGCTTCTATTCTGCAGTTACAATGTCTAATTTTGTTCTTCCATGGCCCTCCACCAAATCAGCCCTTCTGTCTTCCCTTCATTCCCGCTCAACGGCTTCACTGTAGCCAAGTGCACTTACAGACTCAGGAAGCCTGACAGCATCAAGAGCTTTTCTTCCCTGTCTAGCGTACGCCCTTGGCCTGAAGTAGTCTACCTTGGCCACTCCCCGGTTCCTTCTGTTTCCATGCCTCCATTCTGAAGTTTTCTCCTGTAGACCCACTTGAGGAAACATCCCAATTAGGAGAGTCAAGAAGGAAGGTCCAGAGCAAGGTGGGCACAGCACAGGTCTGGGCAACCATCCCTGCCCTGCCATTTACTGTGATGCCATTTACTCCCCAGACAACTTACTCAGTTTCTCTGATGCTCATTTGTCTGAAAAATCTGGATACTATCAGTACCTATTTCTCAGAGCTAGTCTGAGACTGAAATGATGCAGTGATCTAAAATACTTAGCATGATATGTGCTACCTAGGTAGTCCAAGTTAGCAATTATTATTACTATAATTTTTTTTGAGACAGGGTCTCACTATGTTTCCCAAGCTGAGCTCAATCCTGCCTCAGGTTTCCTGAGGAGCATGTGGCACTGTGCCCAACATACAAATGTTACTGATGTCCAACAAAGGGCATGTGCTGGCCATAACCTATTCTTGCTTTTTATTTAGCTTTCAAAAGAAGTAGGGGGGGACCTTTGAAAGAATCATATGCTGTTTTGTCTTTCACATGATTTTAAAGATTACCCTTTCTATTTGTGGCACAAGTAATATAAAATGAAATTTAATAAATGATTTATTCCTGTAGAAAGCTTAAGAATTTAACAAATAACTAGAAACACAAAACCATTCTATCATTAACATCTTAAAGATACCATTAAATGATGAATAATAAATACATGCAGGTACACATTTCACAGTAAGTAATTTTTACCTATCATAGGCCCTGTACACTAAGTCAATCCATGAGCAATTCACATGACTGCTGTAGCTAACAGTCTCCCCCCCAAAAAATACCGTGTTGTAGCAGCCACCACGCTCCCGTTGTTTTCTTTCTTTTTATTTTTGCAGTTCTGTATCACGAACCTGAGGCCTCACACATGCCGGGGAAGCGCTCTACACCTCTGGCCCTGGGTTCCCTTCCTGATCCTCAGCCATCTCAGCCCTTGCTTTCCCTATCTCTCTGCCTCTTAGCAAACCATCCCTCTCCATACCGCCTGAGGCACTTGAGGATGGCAGAGTTGAGACCCAGAGTAAATGCCTAGACAGCCATTCCCTTTGGCTTCTGATTTCCCCCTCTAAAGAGGGGGGTGTGACCTGTGTCACTGTCTCGTCGGATGATATTTAAGAGAGGGCTCCACTTCGTAAGAACTTAGACACTTGGGGCTGGGTATGGTGGCGCACTCTTGTAATCCCAGCACAATGGGAGGCAGAGGCACAATCACAAGTTCCTGGCAATTTAGGAACTTACTGATCATGCCTGGCTTCCTTTGTTTACAAGTCTGTGAGAGAGCTAGGCTAAGAAAGAAACCCCACTGTTACAGAAAGGTAGGGTGAAAAAGAACATCTCCGGCTTTTGTTTCATCGTGAGAGCTCTCAGATGTAAATTTTGAGTGCTGCATTTTTAGATTCAGATTTACCATATATTAAGTCAAGTTCTCTACTCCTGCCAGGTCCTGGCTAACTGACCCGAGCTTTCTTGTCCAGACAGTGGAATTGTGCTTATTCAGGTAGAAAGCCCAAATCAGCTGCATAACATCAGTTACTGTCTTGTGTGATCCCTGTGAGGCGCTGCACGCCAAGAGATGGACCAAGCACTCCGCTGCAGCCAGGAACTTCATCTCTCCTTTCTTTGCTTTGATCTCAACTGCCTGTCCACATGCCAACTTCCCTTCCCTAACAGCAGTGTGCTGATGCCAGCTTATACTAGCTTGGGAGAGAAGATTGTTAAATTCTCAGAGATTTCGTGAGCCAATTGTTAAACACAGCCAGGATGAAAACCAAATTATATAAACTTACAATTACATGAACTATATTAGAAATAAAGGGAAGAGCTACTCAAAAAACTCATCGCTTCCTCCTTTTCTTACTACCTTTGACCATCGTCTTTGTTCTCAGAGGTTTTTTTTTTTTAACATCTAGTCTCTATCAATAGGTAGACGTATTGCATAATGATTTGCGCTACGCATCTCTTCCTGACTCCACTTGCAGTGACGTTCATGTTGGTCTTTTGAAACCAAGTCATAGTAAGAGTATTTGCAAGCCAGAGGTCAGCAAATGCTACCTGCTGGGGCTTGATTTATGGTTGTGTTCATTACTTAGGCCAGAAGTCTGCAAACTCTGGCCACTGTCCTATTTTTGTATGGCCTCTGAGCTAAGAAAGGTTTTTATATTTTTACAGGGTTGCAAAAAATAACCAGAACCTCAGTTTGGTACAGAACATAATATCATGTTGAGTCAGTTTAGAAGGCCAACGATGATGTTTCTGATTTGTTGTGCTATGCCTTCGAGCCAAACTGTGAGCTTCCAGCTGGGCTCTTCTTTGTCTTTTTCTACTTCCTCACTAATAATGCTGTGTCTGGCCTTAGGACTCCGCTGAAAACGGAACTTGATGGAACACATGTTCAATGGATCCCAGTCATCCCACCGCCGCAGTCATACGTGTGCCACAGAATCAATAACAGTAAAAATGTTACAATTAGTAGAAGCATTAGATAAGGGGGAAGGAGGACAGAAAAAACACACAGTGGCTGAAACTGTCTTCATATCATGTTAAGTGGATGGTTGGCAATTATCCAGGTGATTAGATAAATGTAAGTGGCCAGGCCACCCTTTCTTCTCTTTTCCTTTTGAAGAATCTATATGGGAGCTTCGTGATCTACACTACCAAAATTAATGGAGAAATTATAAGAGCTAACTGTATCATTTTATTTTTAAGGGTGATAATTCATTTCTGTGTCATTCTGAAACCCATAAATGCTTGAGAGTTCTGGTAGGGGTGGCCAACTTTGTAAGAATAACCAGGTCTCCTTAGATGTTTTCGAAGAAGACAGCAATAAAATTTCAAAGCCGAGAAGCAGCAAAAGCAGAGGATCTCATTTGCCCTTGTTCCATTTTTGTCCCATAGGTGCTAGGAATCCTGCTGATAACCAGCATCAGGACCCCACCTCTACCCCTCCCATCTAAGTCAGGTGCTATCAGGCATTGCTCCTTCACAATGGACTCTAGTCTACTCATTTTCTATATCACAGCCAGAATTATCATTCTGAAACTCAGATGTCATGTTCCATTTTTTAAAAAATCTCTTGTACTCTCCATTCCCTAAAATATAACTTCAAATTCCCAAAATATAACTCAGGTCCCAGGAGGCTCCTAACCTTCCAGCTCCAGTCTGTCTTCACGGAGTTAGTTGTATCCTTAATGAATGGAGAACTATTAAATCAGTGGTTCCAGATTTCAATGTACATTATAATCATTGGGGAGCTTTAAAAAAATCTCCAGGCCTAAGTGATGCTCCATAGCTATTAACTCTGAATGTCTGGAGGTGAACTACTACTCGGCATCTTAGGCAACACCGAGTGATAGTGTTTCGGTCACTGTTCTTGGCTGGCAGAAGAGATGCTGTTCCTATAATCTTTAAAACAAACATACTATCATAATAGATCTTTTACAAGTGGAGAGGGGGAAGAAGGGTTGAATGGAGGAAGGGGATAGGGACCCCCCAAAAAAAGAATTAAGGTGTATTATGTACACACATGTATAAATTCCCCAGGATGGACATGATCATTGTGTACTGCGAACTTGAACTAACAAAAATAAACACACAAAACAAACTTATTATTATAATAAACACATCATACAATAGCTTTAGTATTTGTCCTCCATTAAATCTTTTTTTCTTGGTGGCGAAGGTGAAGCCCAGGCACAGCATGCTATGCTGTACAAGTACCTTACCACTGAGCTACCTCCCAGCTCTCTTCCACTCACCTTTGAGGTCATAGAAGAGAGGGTCTCTATTTATTTTTGTTGTACTGGTTATATTTAGAAAGTCTGGCATCTCATAGGCACTCAGCAAATGTTTGTCAAGTCAAAGGACAAATTAATGAACAAATAAATGAATAATATTAGGCAGAAAATAGTGAACAAGGGTGAAATTTTAGGAGTCTCAATGGAAAATAATTCTCTTCCTTATTTAAGAAACAAGATTATTCATGTCTTTTTTTCTTTGTAGAAAATCTTTTGAAGGACTGCCTCATTTTCAACTAAATCGATCACCGTAGCCTATAATGAACAATCAGGTAGAAAGTGCCTCGGTTTTCACCCAACCAGAACCTCAGGAGGCCTGAAGTCCAGGCCTGTCTGTCATTAGCAAATGACAGAGTCAGTTATTTGTATGTATTAATGTCTTGATATGTCCTACGTGGTTTATTTGCATTTTCTTTTCTTCCGTACTTCCTTCTTTCCTCCATTCGGTCCTTCCTTCCTTCCTTCCTTCCTTCCTTCCTTTTGTAGCACTGGGGCTTGCACTCAGGACCCTCCCCCTGGGCTACATCCCCAGATTCTTTTTTAACTTTTATTTTAAAATAGGGTCTCACTAAGTCATGAAGTGGTCCAGACTGGGCTTGCACTTCTGACCCTCCTATCTCAGCCTCTCAAAGTGCTCGAATTACAGGCATGTACCACTCTGCCTGGCTACTTGCATTTTCTTAATCCTCAATAACCATCCTACAAAGATAGGCCTTGTTAGTGACCTCCTCTGATACAGGAGAAATAGAGGTTTGTACAGATGGGGAAATTGCCAAGTTCCCATACCAGCTAAGCCAGATTGGAGCCCAGGAAGCTTGTTATTGGCACAGAGGATGCCAAGCGTACTGTCCAGGGGCTGCACTTAGAATCACTCTCAGGAAACTTAGCTGGATCCAGCCTCAGAGCTTGATAGACTCATTAGCTTGACCCCAGATCACTGTGCTTCTTTTAAAATTCCTTCTAGCCATTCTAGTGTGTGGCCAGGACTTAGAACTTCAGCTCTAGGTGCTCTCTTAAACTGATGGGATCGTTCAAAAGCTACTTCTCTAGGCTTTAGTTTCTTTTGTACAAAAACATGCTTGAAACTATTTACGCTGGTCACAATTTTAACTTGAATTGTAGGAATCATCGCTCTTCCTGTTCCACCCCAATCTCAGGCCAGGCAAAGAGGAAGCTACTGAAATCTCCACATGGGTTTCCCCCAGCCTTTCCCTGGATTTCTCAGCCTCCATTAAAGAGAGCTCGATGTGATAATAAACCAAGACTATCTTGTTTTGTGAGTTGCAGAAAGAAAGCAAAATTGTGTAGCTCCTTGGGGAGAGTGAGGCGAAATGCATTTATCCTGACAGATACAACTTGTCAGTCCACTTGGAGAATGATCTTCAGATCTGGGCAAGGGACAAGAGAGCCCACTGACCAGCCAACTGGCCCTTTTATTGATTGATCTGGTCTCTCCCTGCCTCAGAGTAACAAGTGTAAAGAAGTAAGGAATTTAACCTGTTCCCTTGGAAGAAAATTTCAAGGAGCAAAACAGAAGGTTAAGTAGATGAACCCTCTGGCAGTTGAAGTATGTACTCTTCACACAGGTGAGTGTATGGGTCAGCAGCCCTGACGTTCCAGAGCAGGAATTCCAGGTCCTCAGGAGAGTGTCTTGTCTAGTCTGAATTTCTCCACTGCCAGTGGGGACCAAGGTAGCCTGAGGAGGATACCTATGACCCTACTCAGACAAGAATCTAGCCCTCTGTAAGTACTAACGCCCCAAACCACCACCAAAAATGGTCTTATGTCCAAGAATGACAAGGACTAGCCTCTGACTCTTAGGGCGATTCTACTGTGCTCTGGGCATAAAGACAGCATGTACAGTGTCTTCATTGGTTATATTTGGTAATTTAGTGAGAGAAACTAAATGCCTCTGCCATTCTCTCAGAGCACCCTAAACATTTCCTATAGTACTCAGACCGCTTCATTGTAATCAGCCGTTCATATGTCAGTTTTCCCAGGGAGACTTTAAGTTCCAAGAAGGTCAGGGAATGTGCTGTTCTGTTCCCTGAAGAATTACCAGTGCCCATTCTACTGTGAGAACTCAATAAGTAAGTGTTGGTGCACAAATGTTTAAATATAGAGGTATCTGAAAAATAAATACACCAAAATTTACTAGCTACTTCATAGGAAAGTGGGGACACACGAGTTGCTATGTTAGAAGAGTTCTCCTGGTTTATATTAAACATGGTTTATTTGGGTTTTTTTAAAAAAAGTCTGCTTTTCTGTCAGTTTCTTGTCTTCCTTTGTAAGTCCATGTTATTCTAAATAAAACAAAAGGAAACCAAACAATGGTTTCAGTGTTTGGGGTTCTTAATAAATTACGAAGGCTAGAGCCTCTAAGAGGCAGCAGCCCTGCTAGTGACACGAGCCTGGTTGGCTGGAGTCATGGTCACTGCTCGTAGGAGTCTCCATAACAGCGGTGAAGGTCAAAGCACTGGGGAAAGGCTCTTATTATCAACAGGAAATGTGGAAAACACCCTGCCCTTTAATCTTCAAATTATCTCAAGGAAAAACAGAAAACAATGCTAGCATCAGACATTATCCACAAAGAAAGCAGAACCTTCTGTGGACTCTCAGATACTGCTTTTAAAGCCTCATATTTTATGATTATATCAAAACACTTAAAGTGTTTCAAAGAGCTCTTTCAGCAATACTTGCAACAGTCACAGAAATAAATGTTGTTATCTCTTTATTACAGATAAGAACTGGTCTGGTCTCTGCATGCTTTCTCCCATAACCACAGAGTCGGAGAACAAACTACCAAGCCTGCCTCCCAGCCCAAAGGCCACTGCCAACCAGCATTTCTCTCAGCAGTCACGGCAGGTCCTGAAAACACCAGCATCCTGCAACAGCTTCAGAGTACAGATCTGTGTTTGCACTTTTTGTGAACAGGGCTCATTGTCCTAAGATGTCCGAGGACATCACAGAAGTACACTTGGGACCTAGCAATGGCGATACTGCTGGAAATTTAAAATTATGACCATTAGAAAACTAAAAAGTAGCAAGCGATAATTCTGTACTTTAAATTAGTGTATTTTGTTACTATACAAACAAAGTACTCATTTTTTGTTCTGTAAGTAAGTCTGACCCTCTTGTCCAGGATATAAATCTTCCTATAATAAGGAGCAATGGTTAATGACTAAGCATTCATGGAGACCTATCTTTGTACCAGGCACTTTATATTCCAAATATTTCACAGGCATTACATTATTAACCCAAAAGGGTGACATGATTATTGTCTTAATTTCATAGGCAAAAAAACTGAGGCCTGCAGCTTTGCAAAGCGCTCCCTTAAGGTTACATAGATCACAGGAGATGGAGACAAGATTTAGGCTGGAATCCCATTGAGTCCAAAGTTCATGTTCTTCATCACTATGCTATAGTAGCTTCAGAAAGGAAAGACATTATACCACTGTGATTAGATTAAATTCTCTGTGGTTTAGGGAGCTTGAAGGAATCCCAAATCCCAGAAACTAGTCAGCTAAAATTATTCAGAAATATCTCTAGTCATTAAAGCATCCCCTAAGAAAATACCAAAAATATCAGTGACTTAAACGATACTTGCACAGAAATACAGGATAAATTCAATTACAGTGGATCTCCAAGGAGAACCACACTCCTGTGGTGCCCTGGAACTTTGTCATATTAAACACTGCCTTCCCCAACTGCAATGGCCTCCCTGCTTCTCCAAATTCTGGTACTGAAGGTACATCACATTAAACCTTTGATTATATATTTTCTTTTATTGTTCACTTTTTTATGTATCCTAATCTTTGCCTCAATTAGATTTTAAATTTCCCGAGGATAGAAATTAGACTTTATATTCTATCATCTGTTCTGATCTAGTGTGTGTTTACACTGTGTGCAGCCTAGATGCTTACTGAGCACGTAGAAGGCTCTCGGTATAACTCATTATTGACGGAAGACCAGCAAAGTTTTCCTGCAAAGGACTGGATGGTAAATAGTTTAGGTTTGCAAGTCATGTCGTTTCTGTTATAATATTCAATTCTATTGCTGATGGGATGAAAACAAACATGAATATGGCTGTGTTCCAATAAAACTTTATTTACAAAACAGGAAAAGGGCCAGATTTGACCTGTAGGCAATCAATCTACTACTGACTATTTACGTTTGGGGTGAGGGACCAGGTAGGGAAATATTCTCAAATCTCTGCACCATACCAGCCTGATTCTGTACCTGCCCCTTATCTTTTCAACTCTGGAATTTCCTCTGTTAGAGTCCTAGATTCTGACCAAGTGAACTATTTTGCCAAAGGCTCTCACCTTGGACTGAAGTTTGGTTCAGCACAATATTTTACAGTTCAATTTCCTCTGGGGATTCATACATACGTTTACAAAGAAATGAATCGACTGGCATGGTGGCACACGCCTGTAATCTCAGCATTTGGGAGGCTGAAGCAGGAGAATTATTGCCAGTTTGAGACCAGCCTGGGTTGCAAGGTGAGCTCAAGGCCAGTCTGAACTGCATAGTGAGACCTTGTCTCAAAAAAAAAAAAAGGCAAAGAAATAATAAAAAGAGATGAATCAATCACAATGGGAAAATATAGCAGAGTAGATTGTGACAACAATCTGGAATTAAAAATTTCTTCAAATCCATTCCACCCAAGAGTTTCTGACATCCTTTCCAACTGCTTGTAGATTGCCATTTCATAGACCATTCCGAAAGTGTTCTCTCCTGGACTAAAAATCCACTGAGAGAGCCAATCACCTCACGCCAACCAAAGCATGGCAGTGGTAAATATTTCTTCCTCCTAATAATAACCGCTTTTCCTGGAGAATGAGGGAACACAGCAAATGTAAGAAGAAAAGCTGTTTTCCTTTTTTTTTTAATCAAAGCATTTAGCCCTTGGTTTTGGTAACACATTTAAAAGTCCTTAATGGGCTGCTATTCGGACCTAATTTCACTGCAGGATGTTTCTTTGAACAAATTGTTCAGCATTGTTTCTGGGCTTATCTACATGTTTGTAAAGATTTGTTATGCATCTGGTATGAATAGAAGTGGTCATCTAGAGAGTCACAGGCTTTGAGGCTGGGAAGGACCCCTCTAATTCAATTCCCTTATTCCACAGAGAAGGGAAAGGGCACACCCACAACTATAAGTGACTCTCTCAAATCAGATAGTCATTTAGGGCATCCCTGTGTCCCCCGAGTACTACACTGATCAGTCAGACAGCATCCATCTGGTTAATATGCAAGACAATCCCAGTCACAACCACCAGTACTTACCCCTGGTGCAAGTCAAGACTCCTGTAGGTGAAATCAGCCACATCAAACACTGCCCTCAGTGATATGACTATGTGCTTTCGGAAGCATGGCAGGCCATCTCTGCACACCTTCCACTGTCCCCCTCTACGGCACGCAAAGAATAAAACAGAGCGAGCTGTCTTCCGCAGCCTTAGTTCTCCCTTCCAATATCCTTTCCTCCCTTTTAGTAATCAAGTGACTGATGACCTTGACCAAGATTCATGGATGTTGGTTACCACTACCGTGTCCTTGCATTTTGAGGCAATTATCATTTTGTGTGGAACTAAGGGCACTTACTGGGGTCTCAGGGTGTGCTAGGTACTAGAAAGCAAATCAAAAGATGTTGTTATTGTAGGGATGTTCTAGGTCCTTCGTCCAACCACTATTAGTAAAACTAATAGATTTTAGGGGACTGGTAGAGAAAGGCAAAGACGTCAAAAGAGAAGGTGCATGTACAATTTCTCTACCTTAAAGAGTTCAAATTACTCCAGCCCCTCTCCAGGTCAGGTTAACAGAGATGCACAACTAGAGTTCTGACCCTTTTCACAGGTTACCTGCTACATGAGCTAAGGCCTCTTCTTTTCTCATGTCCCCCAATTTTCACATCACTTCTGTGCTTTCTCATTCTGTTCTGTCTCCCAAATGAATGTTTCAAAGCTCACTTCCTTTATATAACCTCATAGAACACATACCTTTGCTTCCTGTCTTATTTCTTCATCAGTGAAGTTTCTGGCAAATATATTTTAAATGGCATTCTTCATCTCATAAAAACATTGAGAATAAGCTGCCCTAGGAATCAATGTCTCAATGTCACTTATGATGAATTTTGTTGAGATAACTTGAGCAGTGGCTAAGAAATTGGACTAGAAATATCCCTTCTGATAAAACAATATAGAAAGGTCATACCTGAAGATGATAAAAGCTATTTATGACAAACTAATTGCCAGTATCATATTAAATGGGGGAAAATTAAAGGCATTCCCTCTAAAAATCAGGAACAAAATAAGGATGTCCACTAACCCCTCTTCTATTCAACATAGTACTTGAAACATTAGCCAGAACAATAAGGCAAGGGAAAGAAATAAAAGGGAGATATATACATATAAGTATGAAAAGAAAAAAAACTCAAGTTATCACTATTTGCACATAACACAATACTATCCATAGAAGACTCAACTCCACCAAAAAAGTTTTGGAATTAATAACCAAATTCAGCAATGTAGCAGGATACAAGATCAATACACAAAGCCAGGTGTGGTGGTGCACATCTGTAATCCCAGCACTCAGGAGGCTGAGGCAGGAGGATCACTGTGAGTTTCAGGCCACATGGGCTACAAAGTGAGTTAAAGGCCAGCCTGAACTTCATAGTGAGACCCTATCTCAAGAAGACAACAAAAAAGTCAACACACAAAAGTTGTTAGCATTTGTATACACCAATAATGAACTCAATGAGGAAATTATGAAAACAACACCATTCATGGTAGCTTAAAGAAAAACAGAATACCTAGCAATTAACCAAACCAAGAAAGTAAAAGCCCTCTGCAAAGAAAACTACAGTACTCTGAAAAAGGAGATTGAAGAGGATACTAGAAAATGGAAAGATGTTCACTGCTCCTGGATAGGCAGAACATTATTGTAAAAATTGGTCATATTCCCAAAACTGTCATACAGGTTCAATGCAATCCCAATCAAAATACCAACAGCATGCTTTACAAATCTACAGAAAATTATCCTAAATTCATATACAGCCAAAGAGATCCATACTAGTAAAAGCAATTTTGGGCAACAGAAGTAAAGCAGGAAGCATAGCAACACCTGATTTCAAGCTATATTACAAAGTAACAGTGATAAAAACAGCATGGTGCTGGCACAAAAACAGATACGTGGACCACTGGGACACAACTGAGGATACAGAAACTTCCTCAGACACATTCAACTATTTATCTTTGACAAAGGGGCCAAAAGCATGTGTTGGAGGAAACAGCCTATTCAACAAGTAGTGCTGGGAAAACTGATTGTCTGTTTTCAGAAGATTGAAACTGAGCCCTTATCTCTCACCATATACTAAATTAAAATAAAAATGCATCAAATATTTAAATGAAAACATTAAAACTACTGGATGATAAAACAGATAAAACTCTTAAAGACAGATGTAGGAAAGAACTTCCAAAACAGAATCTTAATTGCACAAAAAATAACAGCAAGAATCAACAAATGGGATTATATCAGGCTAAAAAGCTTCTGTACAGCAAAAGAATCAATTAGTAGAGTGAAGAGACAACCTATAGCAAGGTGAAAATTTTGCCAGCTGCTACTCAGAGGTCTAATATCTAGAATATACAAAGAACTAAAAAAAAAAAAAAACTTAAACCACCTAAAATTAAAGACCCAGTCAAGAAATGGGCAAGATCCCAGTACTCAGAAGGCTGAGGCATGAGGATCATCACAAGTTTGAGACCAGCCTGGGCTACAAAGTGAGTTCAAGGCCAGCCTGAATTACACAATGAGAACCCATCTCAAAAAATCAAAAGAAAGCCAGACATAGAACTCACATCTATAATCTCAGCTCTGAGGAGGCTGAAGCAGGAGGATTGTCATGAGTTTGAGACCACCCTGGACTACAAAGTGAGTCCAAGGCCAGCCTGAACTGCATAATGAGACCTTGTCTCAAAAAGACCAAAAAAAAAAATCAAAAGAAAGAAAAATGTATATGTATATGTATATCTCCAACATCAAAAGTTAAAGGAGGAAAGGTTTATTGTAGCTCAGTTTGTAGTGGTTTCAGTTCATAGTTTGCCGGCTCCAAAGCAGGGTGGCCTGGCAGAGAGGCATCATGGAGGAAAAGCAGTTCGTGGCAGGTAGAACGCAGAAGACAGAAGGGCAACAAGCAACAAGCAGCAAGCAACAAGCAATAAACAAGAAGCAACAAGCAGCAACCTTCGTTCTGTCCCTTATACTTTATCCAGGTTACTCATCCTTTAGGTGGGTAGCACTCATGCCTGGCGCAGGACAGACCAGCATCACATCCTCTATCCCAGCATCACAATCCTAGATCTGGGCACCTCTGAAAAGCCCCAGCTGTGATCCCATGAGGCTTTGGGGTGTATCTAGACACAGCCATAACAGCTAATGCTAAGGAATCAAATAACAACAAATGCTGGCATGGCTGTGGTGAAAAAGGAGCACTCTTTCATTGGTAGTGGGGATGTGAGCCAGTAACGAAGTGAACATAAACACTCTTTCACTGGTGGTGGGAATGTAAACTAGTACAACCATTATGGAGGTGTCTCCAAGAACTAAAATTAGAAATTTCAGATGACCTACCTATCCACCTTGTAGGCATCTTCCCCAAACAGCTTAAGCCATCATACTACAGTGACACACGTGTACCAGTGTTCATAGCGGCACAAAGAGTTAAATCCTGGAAGTAGCCTGTATACCCGTCAACAGATGATTGGATAAACAAAATGTACTATCTATGTATAATGGACTACTGCTTGGCTATAAAGAATGACAAATTTGACTCATGTGTAGGAAGATGGATACATCTAGAATATAATGCTGAGTGAAATGGACCAAACCCACAAGTTTAAATACCATATAGCATCTCTCGTTTGAGTGAGGCGAAGTACACACCAAGTGCATAAGAAAGAATGGGTAGAGGGGAACAAGGGGGTGGACCTCTTGCAATAGGGAAAAGGACCAAGGGGACAAGGGCGAGGGGTGAGGCGGAGGGGCAGGAGAAGTAAGTTGAATAGAGACATGCCATGTTCAGGACCTTAATAATCTCAATTAATGTAAACATTATATGACCTAACATGAGCTAAGGTTAGTAACACCAACATGAATGAAAATGGGATACTGGAAAGAGAGGAAGAGAAGGGGGGGGAAAGGAAGGGGATTTTTTAAAAAGAGGAGGGCGGGGGATACAGCTCAGTGACATACGCGCCTGCCTGGCAAGCGCAGGGTCCTGAGTTCGATCCCCGGTACAGCAAAAAAAATAAATAAAAGAAAGAAAGAAACAAGCCGTAGTACGCACATATAACCACAGCCCCAAACGACTGCATGCTGCATGAACTGCAAATATGTACTAATAGGATTTTAAAAGTTTTAAAAAAGAGATATCCTTTCTGGCCTTCTGTGAAAAATAACAATACTATGATATATGAATTATATCTCAAAAAACTGCTTTGAAAGAGAACTAATAATGAAGGTAATAATGATGCTGATATAATGCAATGACTACCCTAAAGGTAGTTTGTTCTTTTGCAGAACAGTTTATAGATGGTAGCTTTTCTTCAGGTACATTTTCTCACTGGATCTCATTTACCTTGTGAAATCGGCAGGACAGATGTTACAATCCCCAGAGTCCAGGTGAGGTCACTGGTTGAAGGTCACACAGATAAAAGGAGGTCACACTATTTTCCCTTTCTACCGTGCCCTTTCTACTGTGCTCTGCTGCTTAAAAGTAAATAAACAAACGAAAAAATGAACCGTGCATTTCAAACGACTGATAACACAGTACTTTAAACTGCTTCTCTCCACTGGGAGAGAATGTTCATTCTTCACTCCCATCATCCTTTGGTGTAAAATTCCTAGCAAAAGGGGCAACTCACACAGATGTCACGGCAGAGCTCCAGAAGCGGATTCAGTAATGACAGAATCTCAGAGACATCCTGGAAACTCCCCTTCCTCCTTTCATTCTAACATATCCTACTATAAAACCCAGGCAAAATTTAGAGGTTAATTATGTAATAAAGGAGAGCACCACAGTAATAAAGCAAACTGTGTGCTTGTATTTTAAAATTAAAATGACAACGAGTTGGTCTATATTTGTATACAAACATTCCTACAAGGCTATAAAACCAGTCTCCAGCCTTATGCCTATATTCAAATAGTTTTAACATCTTATCTATTTATAATTAACCTTGATTGATTTGGTGGTAAATTTTGTCTTAGTCATTGCAATGGTATATAAATTCCAGCTCCAGATATTTCGATCATGTACAAACTCATTTTAAATTGCAATTTCCAACTTTATCCCAATCAGGCGTTAGCACATATTTAATCTCAGAATGACAATTATAAAAAAATCATGAAACCCAAAGGCACCAGTGTTTGTTCAAGGTATCATGATGAGCATTATGAAAACACAGTGGAAGTACATCAGCTCTGTGAAAGCCAGTGGAAATGAAAGTGGTGTGGATTAAAAAAGAATTTGCCTATTTGAAATGGTCTTTTACTAATATCAAGACCGTAACGTAATGTATTTGGATAGGTGGTGATGAACTGGTTCTATACACACAGATTATTCAAGTAGAAAGTAGGCAGGACTCTGACATCATCATAGAAGGTCAGAGCTTAGGGCATTTAGAAAAAAATTTTTTTAAAAAAAGAGACAAAAAGAAAAAGAATAAAGCTATGCTGGCCCAGGGAGAGAAACAGTGTGGCAGTGCTGACATCATCGCACAATTTATCTTTTTTTTTCTTTTACTGTGATGTATAATCTTTAAAGGTTTTTGAAATCATATTGCACGTTAAAAAACAAAACATAGAAAACCTTTCTATTCTTTCTCTCTCCCAGAATGTAAAGTCTAAAAGATCAGGGTTTACCCGTGTATGCTCTTCTATCCCAGCTTTGATTTCAGTGCTCCACAGATCAAGAGCTCATTAGAAAACATTGATGTTAAGTGAGTAAAAGTGAACTACTTCGTGGTTTAGTTCAACAGAATAGGCATTTACTGAATCTCTGTTATGCACAAAGCATCAGACTGAGTGCTAGGGAGACTACCGGGGCATAAAAATAACCACATAAAAATATAAGACTCACTGTTTGCCCCTTTCTGCTTCTCTGTCAAGAAGTTCTAAGCTAAATTCACACAATTGCAATAACTGTTTTTAGACTAGGCGTTTTGTAACAATTCTCTTCTACTATGGTGACTCATTTTTTAGAATCGGGGAAAATACAAGCAACTATTAAATAATTAAATGAGTGCTCTAATTCCAGATAAAGCGAGTTAAGCAAAATAGCAGTGGAGTGCCGCTGAGGAGTCACAGGAAGAGATGATCGCAGGAAGCGAGGAAACGCGAGGTGAGTCTTCTGGGAAAAAGGTCATTCCAGGCTAAGAGAACAAAGGGGCAAAGGATAGTTGGGAGAGAACAGTTCATAAAGAAAGTAAGAAAGAGAACATGTTGTTTCCTTCATTAATTTTAACAAGAAAATTCACCCACTCTTCTAAGAACCGTACTGGTGTGTTGTTCGTATATATAAATCTATGCTGTTCCTATATGTAAAACAGGTTAGTGGGATGTTCCTCTTGCTCACTTATGAGGTCAGGGACCGGGAATGACGTGGCCTTGTTATTTCAGCACAGGCACAACAAGCAACCACAAATCACTGGAGAATGAATGACTCAATGTCTTTCATCTTGGGCTCTCAATAAATGCTTTATGATTGTGGCTAAACAAGTCACTCACGCCATAAGGCATTTTTTAAATGAATATTTAACATATTGTACTGTCCCTTCCTGTATTGACTGTCTTCTCTATCGAGCCCAAAGTAACTTGTTCTTTTGGGGCTGGGACCTACTCTTTACAGTTTACAGGCAGAAAGTCTGAAAAATGAAGAGGAAAATAATGCGTGTATGGAACATGATAGCTGAGGGCTAAAAACTGGAAAAAAGAAAGCAATGTCCCATTGTAGGGGTGAGAAAAATGCAAAGTAGAATCTGTGGGTTTGTACTGAATAATCAGAATTGGAAGAACTAATGAAGAGAGAAAGTATCACACTAGCTCAAAAGTTAATCACAAAGTGTTTTTTGGTCCATGCAGTGAATTAAGCTTGTTTTTAGAAGTATAGGATCAAGAGCAAGGAGAGCTCAGTAATACTGAGAACAAAGTAATAAGCTAATGTGCTTTGTAGGGTGGCTCACTTGCTGGGGCTTGTGTTTGTCAAACCGCGGATCCCAATCCATTAGCTCCTCATGAAATTAATTTACAGAGTCACAACAAGGATTTTAAAAAATGAAATGTATATATATGTAAACATAGGCTTATCTGTCTATCCACTCATCACTTCTGGTTTCATGAATCTTTTATTTTCTTGTAGCTAATAGCAGATATAAATGTATAAATGTATGTCCTGGGTTGAATTGCTAATGAACTCCAATCCCAGCCAAAAAGAAAGTTTGAAGTCCCTGCTGTATTCTTCCCCCATTGGCTTTGCAGTGGAGAGGACTGAGGACCCAATTAAGGATTTTAGTAAAATTAAAGTCCTGAATTCGAAGTTTACAGTGCAACTTACTGCTTTGAGAGGGTGCGCAGGCCTTATGACAACCAAGTATCAAACAGGAAGAGTTCATGAGTGAGGATGAGGCTGCTAAACAAATGGCTCCCATCAGTGGGTCTCAGCTTTTCAGTCTGAAAACCTCTTTATACTCTTAAAAATTATCAAGGACTCCCTCAAATAACTTTTCTTTATGTGAATTATAGTCATCTATGAATATTGGCTATATTGAGAACTTACTCACTTATTCAAAATACAATAAGCTACTGAATGTAAATATAAATAATACATTTTCATGAAAAATATTTTTCTATAACAAAGAAGTAGTGTTTTACATTTTTGCAAATAGCTTTAATACTTGGCTTAATAGAAGACAACTGAAGTCCTTTCTCTGCTTTTGGCTGTAACTATTATTACATGTGTTTTGTTTGACACATACAAAGAAACTCTGACCTTACACTGGTACTGCAGTTGACAAACAGATGAATATTTTAATAATCATTGAGATAACTGTGGATCTTTTTCTTTGACAATACATCAAATCCTGAAAAATGGCAGTTTCTTGAAGATTAATTGCAATGTGCTCTCCAGAATTATATCTATCAATTTTTCATATTCTGGTACATTAAAATCCTTTAGTTCCTATTTTCTTTGAATGGATCTTTTCCTGATGCATAATTATGCAACATCAGACACTAAGTAGATCTTCCAAATGTGGACACTTTTTCTTACATGACATTTTAAAAAACTGCAATGATTAGTACCACTGGTCTCATCAGAAAATACCTGAAGTACTGAGAAGCTATCAAACCTTAGACAACATATTTTCTAAACTGATAATTCCTTCCATAAGATTCAAGTGTTATCAATAACAACAATTGTTCCTATTTTTCTAGAAGTGACAGGCAAACTGTTTTCAAAACTGTCTACCACGTGTCTGGATAACCACAGTTTGCCCATCTTTCTTTCAAGTAAAAATAGTGTTCCATAAAAGTAGAACAAGAAAACAAAGTAACACACTCACTCAGCTCACCATTCAAGCACAGAATTTTCCGGGAGACAAATACAGTACTTTGACATGCAGCAGAGCGCTGGATGGATGCTTCTTTTTTTTTTCACACAGTATTTAAAAAGATGTATATCTAAGGATTGAACTTTCATGAAATTAGTAATTTTACTTCTTTATAAAGAACAATCTCCAGTGACATTTGGCACCAGCTGGGATTTTTTTGTTTTTCTTTTTGTTTTGTTTTTCTTTCGAGTATCTGGCAGTGAGGAACACACCGACCACTGGGGCCCTTGGTGCCCCGCCTTGGTTCAAGCGAAGCCAGAGTGCTTTTACGCACCTTTGTTTTTCCTCCATTGTTTAAAAAAAAGTCAACAACGTGAACAAATCAAGTAAGTCTGCCTTTTTATGATAATTGTTTAAACCCTGCAGATGCCCCCTCAAGGGGTCTCAAGGAATCATCCCTCCCCGAGGTGGGTGTTAGGGACACCTTGAGAACCACTGGGCTGTAGCACATTAAGAAATTTAAGGTTTGATCACTGAAGCAACCAAAACCGATACAGCCAAGGCGTCGAACACATCCAAGGGGAAAACCCATTGCGCATACAGCTCTAAAGCTCATGTAGAAAAAACATAACTTGGGGTCGAGGGGATAAAGAAAGAAAACGGGGTTTAGAAGGCAGGCCTGGGCTTGTCGTTACCAGTGGCAACGATCCTCCGAGAGAAATGAGGACATCGACTAGTGATGCCTTGCCTTGGCCAGCGAGGGCAGAGGGCGGGGCGGAAGGAGCCGGAAGGCCTCTTCGGGCCTGTGGTGGCAGGGGTTTTCTGTTACGAGGCCGCTCGCTCGTTCTGCGATCTATTGAGAGTGTCTTCCAGAGCCCGAGAGGAGGTCCGGGAGGGAGGGAGGAAGATGGCGGCCGTGGCGGCTGACGGCCTGGTGGGGAAGGGGCGCGACATCAGCTTAGCTGCCTTGCAGCGCCACGACCCCTATATCAACCGCATCGTGGACGTGGCCAGCCAGGTGGCTCTGTACACTTTCGGCCATCGGGCCAACGAGTGGGTGCGTGCGGACGCGACGGGACAGTGCAGACCCGGGCTGGAGCGGGAACGGGGGTCCCCCCTCGGGGTTGTAGGAGCCGGTGAGGGAGCTCACGCCTACGATGGCGGTGGAGCGGGGCCTGAAGCCGAAGTTGTGCAGTTTGGACTCCTGGGTGTAGGGGAGGGAGGTCGACCCGAGAATCCACCTGGAGCTGGGGTCAGACGTATTAATAGCGAAGCGCCCCCAACACTCCCCCCGTGGGGGCCAGAGCGGTTGGGCGCAGGACCCGAGAGCGGAAGGACAGGGAGGACCCAGTCCTGCCAGCCCGGAAGAGGTGATGCTCTGGGGATAAAAAAGAGGGCTGTCACAGTAAGAACGGTGGCTCTCAGAGGGGCCGGGCTAGAAGACCAGAAAAGAGTTCTGGTTCTGTATCGACCATCTTAGATGGGGCAGAGAGCGCTCAAAACTTCCTGGAAGGCGAGAATCCCAAGTACTCAGGGAAAACACTAAGCGAAGGGCAAACGTGGGCCAATAAAAGACAAAGCGGGACAATCTGACATGTAAAAGGAGGTGGGTGTTCTTGGGAAGATGAATACTCTGCAGCCTTTGATACTGGAGGCCATTTGGTAGCTGAATTTCTAGTCCTCTCAGCTGAGCCCCAGTGAATACTAATACAAGGAAATTTAATTTTTTTTTTTCACGACTAGACTGTGGTAGGAGCATGAAACGCGCGGAGTTCTGTGCTGGAATTGCCCCGATAAATTTGTAACCCATTTCCTTGATTGTAGGAACATGGCATTTTTCTCACTTCATAGTGCTGTTGTACCAAGTGATACTCATCTGGCTGTTATGTTACCGTCCATTTAAAAAAAAAAAAAAGTTAGAACTTACCCAAAAGGATTTCAGATGAATTTTCGGATGAGTTTTCTCAAATCGGAAAAAAAAAATCACAATTTAAGGAAAACTTAGCAAATTCATTTTTTTAACATCTACTGTGTCTTCTTAAACACAGTAGTAAATACTCACCTGAAAAATCATTGACACGGGCAGGGGGTGTGATGTAGCTCAGTGGTGAAGCGCTTGCCTAGCATGCACAAGGAAGGCCCTGGTTTCAGTCCCCAGTACCACGCACGCACACAATCACTGATGCAGAAGTTAAAAATGCTGTAAAGGGTTGGGTAGGTGGCTTGGTGGTACAGCACTTGCTTGGGTTTTATCCTCAGCACCACAAAAAAACAAAACGAAAAGACTATATAGCCCCCAAATGGGAGAGGATAGTTTTGCTCTAAGTTCTTAATAGAAATAGGGCAAAGATTTTAGGTCTGCTCTTCTAGTTGCCAAACCCAAAAGGAACACATGGAGATCTAACACACTCATCATTTGTCGTAGAAAGCATATCATTTGATCAGAGAGAAGCTGTCCCCCACCCCGACCCCCCAGTTAGCAAGAGAATTTATTACCTGAGTTTTCATATAAAAGGCATTGATACTGACATGTATTACCTTGTATGTGGCAGTTTTTATTATTCTATAGGCAGATGCCAAAGGTATAGTGTATTTCTGTAATGAAGACCAGGGACGTATAGTTAGTGCTCTAAGCTGCTGTGGCACTAGGCTTAGAGTCTAGAGAATCCTGATAAATTGTTAACCTACTTGGTAGAACATTTCTCTTGAATGTCACTTCCTAAAGGCCTTTGATCTGTGTGATAGAGACCTTTTAAAATCATTGCAGAACTTTACTAGGTGCCCAGTGAAACCCATCAACAAAAGCCTTGTCTAGAGGCAGAACTGTCACCATGCATTATTTACAGGAGTTATGTTTTCCTGCTTCCTGAACTTGTTGCTGTCAGACAGGCATAATTCATTCAGTAAAAGGTCATTCTTTCAAATACTAATGTTCAAGGCTATGGTAGCCAGGCAAAAGAATGGGGCCTAGTTCAGCTGCATGGTGGTTGCTGGGGGCAAGCAAACTGTCACAACTGTCTCTGAGGCCATCGCTCAGGTCTCTGGCTAGGAGCCTTTTGAATATAAACTTAATAAAACTATACAGAGCATCAAGAATGGAGGAGAAAGTATTTGCAAGAAGCAGATGGGAATTCTTACAACACTGAAAATACATCAATGACACCAGGAATGTATAGGAGGAGAAATCAAGAATGAAGATCACAGAAAATTAGCTGCTTTATGAAAGGATTATGAGGCTTAGGATGGAGTTTAGTAATAAGAATTCGTGCTTAGCAGGCACAAGGCCCCGAGTCCAGTCCCTAGCATCTAATAAATAGGAAAAGGATGATTATGTCGTTATTGGAACAGGACATTTTAGGGGTAGGCCTACTTTTCTATTGCCAGGAGAGATGGCTGCCCCACAGTACCTGTGTTAATTAAAGGCTATAACGTTTGACAGTATCAGGAGAGGGTTTTGTTCCTGAGAGAAGGCGCTGCTAGCATCTAAAGGGTAGAGGCCAGGGATGAAGCTAAACATTCTGCAAAGTATAGACATCGTTATGCACCCTACATCAAAGACTCGTCACCTCAAATTGCCTTAGAATGACTAGAGCCCTGTATTTCCAGCTAATAGTTTTCTATGTATCAAAATAACTCAGTTTTTAGAAATGTAACACACCAAAGCAAAACGTTTGGCTAATGAGACCCAAGCATTAGATCCTGTTGAAGGCTTCAAAGGTGACTTGTTACAGGAATGCTAGAGACAGATTTGAAAAGACAAATTGGGACCTACTTTTTTTTTTAATCATTTTAACTTAGAATAATCAGTACAGTTGAGATTACTTGGAGTTGTTTCAAAAGTGTCAGTGTGCTGAGTCTCAATAATTTATGAAACGGCATCTATATTTCATTTTGTTACTTTTATATCTGAATTTTTGAGCTGCTTCATACTTAGATTTTTATAATAGTGTATTATTATATAATTAAATTGTACTTTTAAAATTCTAACCAAAGCTCCTCACAACTATGAATTAATACTTTAACATAAAAGTCCTAATGTTTGAGGCTGTAGCTAGGCAAAAGAATGAGGCCTTACTTGAAAGATCTAAGGAAGACCTAATAAAACCCTGTTTTAACTATTCCCCACACCCCCAACCCTGAACTTTATAAAAAAATAAAGAAAAAAACATCTGATTGTTCTTGGGTAACTAACGATTGGGAAAAGGCATTAACTTGAGCTGGTTCAGCCATAATAAACCAGAAATTTGTATTTCCAAAGCCTCTGTTCTCCAGGTATCAGAGCTCTTGAAGTATGTTTTTTCTTTAAAAGATCCAAGTGGTGTACAGTAGTTGTCTTCTTTCCAGTGGAGACACAGACCAAGAACAGTAAACTAGCCCAGTCTGATCTGGCAAGAACCCAGCTCCAAGAGCACGTTGCAGTATTGAAACACAGCTCCTTCCCACTGGCAGGCTGAGAACAAATGTCAGGTGACTTGCTTGTTACTGAGTTAGAAAATAATTGTAGGAAAGGCTTTCCTCTTAAAGATCTAAGTTTAGATTTTTCAGGCCCAAAAAGTGGTGAAGTTTTTTTTGTTTTTAGACGGAAAGAAGAACTTGCCACATGAAGGAAGAAGTGAAAGAGGTCAGGTGCTATCTGCTCCCTGTGCTGATACATACTCTGATTTGCAGCTCCCAGGTGAACAGTCTAAGGCCAAACACAAGAAGATAGTAAAGTGTTCTGGCCTTCTGACAAGTGATCCTGACCGTACACACAGGTTCCTCAGTGTCTTAGTCCAGCATCTATATTCTAACTTTGGCTCCCTATCCATGTACTGGATAATGGCTAATATTTAGTTTCTGCAATTTGATTCTTTGTTGTAGACTAATAAATGCTTGCTATTTGGACCAGATAAACTTCAGAAACACAAATTCTTAGGCTGGGTAGGATTTATTGTACTGTCATGGCCATGTTCTCAATGATTGGTATTGTAGCGGTTTGAATTTTTTTTTGGTATCAGGAATCAAACTCAGGACCTTGCACTTGCAAGGCAGGCACTGTGCCACTGAGCTAAATCCCAGGCCCCAGGGGTTTGAATTTAATTCTTAGTTCAGAAAGTACACTCAATATAGATTTCTCAACAAATAGGAATTAATTTAGTATTTGTTTACAGAGAAAGGTAAGTAATACTTCTGTATCTTTTTCTCCTTTTTGACTAAGGGTATTTTCCAAAGCACAGAGACACATGGGCCACATTGAGAAATAAGGATACTTTTCACTGTACATCGGGGTGATTTATGGAAACTTAATACTAAGTGCAGTTGAAGGATAAACTGACTTTCATACCTATGCCTTATATGTTAGGAAAAGCTAAAATGTTCGTAACTGGTTGTTATTCCTAATTGCATATTCTATAACATCTTAAGACTAAAAATCTTACTAAGTAATGATGTTTTCAAAGGCGTTTACTCTTACTTCCCAGTTAAATGATTTTAGCCTTTTTTACCAGTGTGTGTTTGCAATGAATAACACATACACTCACTATAGAGAAACAGTACATGTACACATCGCATCTTGATCCCTTTTCCCCTCCCTCCTTCCTTCTTGTCTTCCTCATCTCCGGATACCTTTCTTATGTCTAAATAGTTTCCGTTTCCTATGATCTTTTAGTTTGCTCTTTATGTATACTTAGTTTCTCATATAAGAGAAACCATGTGGTATTTCATCTGATTTCTTTCCCATAGCATTATGGTCTCAGCATGCATCCCTTTTTTTGCAGATGACTCCAGTAGTCTGTCACAGCCGAGTAGTACTCCACTGTGTACATACACCATATTTTCTTTAACCACTCACTCCTCTGTTGATGGACTATGTTTTGTGATACTTTCATACAATTTAGACTAGTGGATTTTGTTTTCATGACTCCAAATATATTTCCACAGACAGAGAATGTGTTACTAAATTCAGGGAGCAGTTTGCAAATTCATATGCTTCAGAATCACCTGGACAGCTTACTAAAAACAAACTGCTAGAAGCCGTCCCCGTTGTATCTGAGTCAAGGGACCAAGAATGCATCTCTAACAAGTTCTTATGGGCTGTTGCATAAAATCTCTTGATCTGGGGATCATACTTTGAGATCATACCCAGTGATCAAAACAATTGCTGCAGTGATTTAAGCCTGTGAAGAATCAGGCTTTCAATGTTTATGTGCTTCCTAAAAACTTACTGTGGTGTTGCACCTTTTTTTCTTAAAAGGTGCATATTTTTATAGAATTACAGAGTACTTAATTTTGAATGGTTTGGGTAATGAATATTAATAATTAAATACTGGGAGTTAAGTAGAATGCTGAAGTTAAGCCATGTAAATAGCAAAAGCACATTTTAAATTCAGAATTATAATAGTTTGATTACTAGTTAAACATAAAAACATATGCATAGTATCAGTGAACATTATCATTGGGCCACGGTTCGTGCCTTTGGCAACATGGAAAGGAAAAGCCAAATAAACCAGCCGGACTTCTATTTTAGCTTTACCATGTCCTCCAGATTTTCTCAGGCAGTTCTTGATTCCTAACTTAATAATACTTCTAACTTTATTTCAAAGGTCTTGGATACAAATTTCACTCTAAATATTCCACACCGAGTAGGTGATTTATTCATCTGAAAACTACTGCATTGTTGCCTTCCTCTGTCTAGCTGTTGACAGATCATCTGCTCTCATAGGTGACAGGATGTGGCAAGGGAAAATGAACCTGAGAAAGAACGTGAAGGATGATGCAGTGCAAATAGCAGGGTTTTCTGCAGCTCGCCACGTACCCAGTTTGGAGAAGGGAGGGAAAGGCAGCACACTTACTACATGCCACTCGTAAGGCCGGTGGGACGCTTTGTCATTGTCCCAGATAAAGATGTGTCACCCACTGTGGAAAAGAGACAGTGACGAAAGAATGACCGTCCCCGCTGTGCACCCCACCCCAGGGAGGGCAAGATACTGCACACTTCCAAGTCAGCTTACTGCTGCAGCCTGACCTCTCAGATTCAGTACTGTTCTATCAGAAGTTCATGTTCTACCTCTGTAAGTTAAGAGAATATAGGGGCTGGGGTTATAGCTCAGTGGAATAAATGCTTGCCTGGCAAGTACAAGGTCCTGAGTTCGATCCCTAGTACCGCAAAAAAAAAAAAAAAAAAAAAAAAAAAAAAAAGAATATACATATACTATGTGTTTTATTTTTTAGGAGAAGACTGATGTGGAAGGAACCTTGTTTGTTTACACAAGGTAAGATTATTTTACTTAAACTGACGATGTTCAAAATATTATTTTAGGTCAGTTGGGTCATTTTCTTCAAGTGCAGTTTTATTTCAAAGAAGTAAAACAACTGAATCTTAGTTTGGAATTATTAGCTGACAGGAAGAAAGGAATATTTGTAATGTCCCTTGTTTTATTTCCTGTAAATACTGATTTCAGGATATAATTTAAATCTCAATATAGATTAACTTAAATCCTTACGCTCTGTTTGAAATAGTATTAAATACTCTGTGATTTGAATGAATGGTACAGAACTTTTGGATGTAATGCCTCAGCAGGGAGCTAGAAGTACCCTGTTAGGAATGTTAAGATTATTTAATCAATGTTTGGAAGAGTGTTTTATTGATCACCCTGCCACTCTTAACTATTTAAGAAAACAGCCCAAAATTGAAGATATCTTTCAATACTCCATTATCTAGTTAATAGAGTATGTTTCAGGATAGATTATTAATAAACTCATGCCCTTTTCATTTCTTTTTATCAGACATTGTTAACCTCACACATGTACAGAGATATATGTTATATATATTGTCTTAATAGTTATTTTTTAAATAAACATTCCCTAAAATGTCTCAGCTAAATCCTATCACATTCAATAGGTTCAAAGATGAAATACAAAAGCTTATACAAACCCTTCTTGGGATAACAGTTTAATTGGGGAAAAAGGAAGTACACGCATACATGTTAGATGTATTTTCTTTACACATATGTTCATGTTTAAGATAAACAAAGGAGCTGAGAGTGTATCAGCGATAGAGCGCCTGGCATGTGCCAGGCTGTGAGTTCCACCCCCAACAATGTAACAAAAAGGGTAAACAATACAGGTAGACCTCCGTGCTGGTGGATAGGTAATAGGCAACAAATTGGCTGCAATGACAGAAGGCTTCAGAGAATTGATGTTTGCACAAGATAGTTTTACTTTTAGAATGGCATAGAGAGAGGTTCAGGCAGTCTCAATAGGAAAAGTGGCAAAAGCAGAGGCATAGATCTTGTATGTGAGAAAAACAGGAAAGTGACTGCTGCAGAGGTCTGATACTGGTTCTTACTAGTGAGGGGCAAAGAGATTCACCGACTTGGAATGGAAGATTGAGGCTTCTGGAATTTATTTTCCTAGCAGTGGGAAGCCATTAAAGGGTTATACAGAAGGCTGTGAGAGTCATGAGAACGTATGGGGGAAAGCTAGTGTATTACTGTGATAAAGACGCATTGGCTGTAGAAAAAGCTGGATCCAGGAGGACACTGAGAACGTGGTTCCCATGGAAGAGGTGTGAAGTGGTGCTAGTTGGCCTGTCTGGTGTTGAGAGGAGAGGGCCTCAGAAGGCAGCCTGAGGTTAAGAGAACTTTTTGTGAACATGGAATATGGAGAAAATAATGGCAGAAGAGGAAGATAGGTTAAGAGTCTGGTTTGAGGATAGGTTTTTTTAGTTTGTTTTCAGTGCTGAGGGTGAAACCCAGGGCCTCACACATTAAGCACATAGGTTACCACTTAGCTACATGCCCAGCCCTTAGTCTTAAAAGTCTTTAGTTTTTTGAAGTAATGTGTTTGGAGTGGTAGCAGGACATTCAAATGGAAATAACAAGCCACTTGGGATAGGAGTAGCCCTGGAGGTAGAGAGTTTGGAGCTGTGTCAAGTTTCTTAATCTCTTTCCCGAATACAACTCCTCAAGCATAGGGTGCCTGCTGTCCCACCCTGCCCTTATCCTTCCTCCTCCTGGATTCTGATATGTTGAAGTCTTCCAGGAGTTTGGTGTACAGATAATCTAGCTGCCTGTGATAAACTTTTGACATCTCTTCCAGAAGTTTACTTTGAGCAGCTGGCACCTTTATTCCTGGCCCTATTTTATAAACCATGAAATGGTATAGTCCCCACACCATTAAAGACAGGTGTGAGTTCCTGTTGTGATAATGAGAAACAGGAAGAATCAAATTGATTCTTATACAGAAACACCTAATCCCACTAAGGTGTTTCTTCATGTCCTCCAATGTCTTCTGTCTATGATAAAGTTTGCGGAGACGCCCACTGGTGATTTCTGTACTTGGCATTCCAGATGACTTGTCAGTCTTCAGGAGTACACTTTCCTTTCAATCAAGCCAGGCAAAGATTACCTTCTGTCAATTTTAAAATTGGAGATCTTGAAAGAAAATCCTGTAATCAGTAATGTAGCTGTACTTCTTTTAGCATTGAATGATTAGAAGTAAAATAAAACAGATGTAAACATTTTTGTTCTTGTTTTTCATAACATTTCTGTGGGTTTATTAATAACAACCCTACTACTCTAAAGTAAATAAACGAATTCTGCTTGCTTCAGTTTCAGTGTGGATATATGTGGCATTTCATTTGTCACCAGAAGTTGTGCAGTTGAATTACTAGATGGCTGTTACCCGAGACCAGACAGATGTACATGTAATTGTTAGGGTGTGTGCTCTATGTAATTTGGATTCTTTTTGCAAGTAGAGGAAGCATTCAAGATTTGTTGAAGGAGTTGAAGAATAAAAAGTCACCAAATATACTTTTTATTGAGAAAAACTTTCATAGTAGTTGAATCTGTGAAGCTCTGCTTTAATTGAAGAAAACAAAATATATGCCCATTGAATCTTTACATAACTTTTTAGTTTGTACTGTGTCTCCTCACAGTGAGTTGCTTCATTTCTCTAAGAGATTTTGCAGCTCTCAATTTCAGACCAACATTAACATTCTGTGAAAAGTTACTTGTATAATTGGGATATACACTCTGTGTAAACTAAGATCCTTTAAATGTATCTGTCACTAATTTAAAAAGTATTTTTTAAAGGAATTTAAACCTTAAAGGAATTTATAGCCTTAAAGGAATTTATAACATAGGAAGACAAGATATATGTGTATACCACAAGATATACACAGAAGTACACAGTAATGGTTAAAGAAGGACAACTCCATTTCATCAAAAACTAACCACAACAGCTATGCTGTCTTACATACGAATTAGTATAATGATTCCAATAGTGAAGAAACATATCCTGTGTGCAGTCAGCTTCTGTAAAGCTGTATATAAACACAGAAAGGTAAGAGACACATCAGAGTGTATGAGGTGTGATAGAAAAATACGCAAAGTATTTAGATTAAAAAAAAATTATTATACTAAAAGACCCACTGCCACTAATCTGCTTCAGAATGCTCTTCTTGCTTCGAATACACTCCGTTGTTCTTGTTACTTTCTGAAGCAGTTCTGAAAGTCCTTGTTCATAGTGACTTTAGTTGTGTTGTGGACACCTTGACGTCTTGAATCAATTCAAAACTTTTATCTAGAACGATCAGTTTGGGTTTTTGCTTTGTTTTTTGTTTTGTAATCAGAAATCAAACTCAGGACCTTGTGCTTGCCAGGCAGGCACCTTGCCACTGAGCTGTATTCCCAGCCTACAATGGTCAGTTTGACTTTGGGGAAGAGCCAGAAGCTGCACAGTGCTAGATCCAGGGGAGAAAGTAGATGAGGACACACAGCAGTGCTTTCACCAGCCTGACTTTCCATTGGATGACACTTGGCAGAGGCTCTCACTGTGTTTTTTTGTAACCACACCTCATAAAGACAGTAACGAAAGAGGACTCTCAGAACTGCTTCAGGAAATGGCAACAGTAGTGTAGATATGTTTAGCTGGGTGTGTTGGCTCACACCTGTAATCCCAGCCCTCGAGAAGCTGAGGCAGGAGGATCCTTGCGAATTCTAGGCCAGCCTGAGCTACAAAGAAAGTTCAAGGGCAACCTGAACTGAAAGCAATACCATGTCTTAAAAAGACCCCCCCCAAAAAGAAAAGATGTGTTTGAATGGAGGGGGTTATTTTAAAGGGGATTAATGGCAGTGTGTCTTATAATTTTTTTAAAAATTTAAGCATTCACTGTATATTTTGATCACACCTCGTAGTTACGTTGCATGTATAATATATTGAACAACTTGTCTTTGACCCCTCTCCCCACTCCATTCCTTCTGATGTTCAGGTCTGCTTCTCCAGAGCACGGATTCACCATTATGAATAGGCTGAGCATGGAAAATAGAACAGAACCCATTACTAAAGACCTGGATTTCCAACTCCAGGACCCTTTCCTTCTCTACAGAAATGCCAGATGTGAGTCTCTTAATACATTGGGTAGTTTTATTTCTGCAGTTTGACTAGGTGTTTAAAATTGTGACGTGTGCACCTTTGTGTTTGCATTGAGTATCAGTGGCTACTGTCAACACCAGCTTGAGAAATTCACGCCTTGTGAGGGAACTTTCTTAGAGGGCTCAAGTGTGAGGTTGCTGAACACTGCCTTGAGCAGCAATACTGCTTTGTAGTGTGATTCCATCACTGGGCTTCGCCCGGGCACTGGGGTTGTGAACACTTGGTAAGGAGACTGAAGAGGGCCGTGTGGGTGGAGCCCCTGGGCACAGAACGAATGATTCAGCTCGTGGCCCTTTTTCCTCATGCATCACTTCTGCCCTAGCACACTGACAGATCTTCCAGGGAGGGGGCCTGCATGGTAAATGAAAACTCACAAGTCCAAAGAATTTGATCCTTAAGAATTTAATGGCTTTGTATACTGCTGAAGTTATAGTAGGTACTCAAATGGTCCTTTTCAGATTTGAAAGGAGATAGTAATCACATATCTAAGAGTGTCTCCTCATTTTATGCACCTGTCTTATCTGACCACTTATGTTGGCCAGAAAGATTGATCAGAGTGTCAATTTCAGAGGCTTCTCTGTACACAGAAAACAAAAACATACTACTCAATGTAAATATGTGTATGCACACGGCACACACATGGCTATGCACTCATGCACTAATAGATGACTTTCAAAAAGACCTTCAAGTTAAGAGATGCTTTCTCTCTATATATTTTCCATCTTACTCTTGGCATTTCAGAAAGCAGAATTTGACTACTTTGTATTATTTAGTATAATTTTAATAATAAATGTAATATAAGTAATATTTGATAGCAATCCCAGCGAATCCTTTCAAAGTGAATGTAGTATCTTTTTTTTTCTTTTTGGTAGTATTCGGGATTGAACCCAGGGCCATCACACGGAGTGACACACCCAGCCCTTTTTTTTAAAAGGGTCTCATTCAGTGACTAAATTGCCTAGGCTAAGCTTGTGCTTGTGATCCTCCTGCCTCAGCCTCTCAGGGAGCTGAGATTACAAGCATGTGCCACCATGTCCAGCTTTGTGGAAACATTTAATGTATTAAATATGATAATATATTTACTTATATTTACATATAATTAAGTTGCTATGATAGGTAATAATCCAAACACTCAGAATTAAGTTTTTGGAGCTGGGCATGGTGGCGCATCCCTGTAATCCTAGCACTTGGGAGACTGAGCCAGGACAATTGTGAGTTCAAGACCAGCCTGGGCTACAAAGAGAGCTCAAGGCCAGCCTGAACTGTATAATGAGACTGTCTCAAAAAGATAAAAAAAATTTTTTGTGAGATTAAATTTTTACAGTTAAATTTATATGAGAGAAAAAATAAAAGCTATCAAAACTAACATGACTTAACCATGGTAGGTCCTATGGAATGAAAAGTTTTGCAATACAAAATCATCGTAAAATATTGTTGTCTGTTGTTTCTTTGCTGACAGGTATACCTTAATTTAGTTTTAATTGTTTATGTGTTTATAGTTAGTCAGATTTTATTTTTAAGATTATTACATTCTGTTAGATTCTGTTAATATATAAATCAAGTCCTACTTATTAGAATAACCACAAAAATAAATATAGAAATGACAGTGACCTATCATAATCGGTCTTTATTGTTGTTGTGACAGGGTCTCTGTGTACAGTTCTGGCTGGCCTTGAGCTCACTTTGTACCCCAGGCTGGCCTCGAACTCACAGCGATCCTCCTGCCTCATCAGCCTCCCAAGTGCTGGGATTATAGATGTGTGCCCCTATACCCAGCTTCATCATCATTTTTTATTGGTTGTATTTAGGATAAATACTTGGCCTAGTTAGTATAGATAATATCTTATATTTTTATTGTATATTACCATACCAAAAATAGACAAAATCTTTCTAATGTATTGGTTTTTTTTTCCCCCTTTGGTATTTTGAGATAGGGTCTCACTATGCAGCTCAGGCTGGCCTTGAGCTCACTTTGTAGTCGAGGCTGGTCTCGAACTTGTAGCAATCCTCTTGCCTCAGCCTCCCGAGTACCAGGATTACAGGTGTGCGCCACCACGCCTGGCTCTAATGTGTTGATTTTGTAAACAACTTTCCCAAATCCCACAGAGATTATCTGATAGGAAATGGTCTTTGGATCTAATGAGCATATACTAAGCGTCCCCTCCGTGCCAGGCATGTGTGGTGGTCAGTAGGTATGTATGGCTGTGCAGCTTTTGAAGTGTGGCTAACCTGAATTGCTCTGTGCTATTCATGTAAAATATATATTCTTCTCCAGATACTTCACACAAAAAAGAAATGTAAAAAATAACCTCATTCATTTTATGTTGGTTGACATGTTGAAATGGTAATATTTTGGATATCTTGGGTTAAATAAAATGTATTAAACTTACTTTCACCTGCTTCTTTGTGTTTTTTTGATTTAAAATTACATATGTGGCTCACATTTCTGCTTTATCTTGTATTTCTGTCAAACAGCACTGTTCTATTTTCATTTGTCCATTTTCCCATATTTTCATTTCTTTGTCCAATTTAAGTCACAGCTTTGTAGGATAGACATTTTCTCTGTCTTTTTGCACATGGGAAAACTGAGGCTCAGTGAGGTGGCAAACATGCACAAAGCCACAGATTCCGATGCCCACTGTTGTTCTTCCCAGGCCCTCGAGCCCCTACAACTACTAAAACTGGATGCAAATTGAAAGCAGCCTGTGTTTCTAATAATTTCCATTCAAAAGAAATAAAGTCAACTGATCAAGAGAGAGAAGAGAATGGATCTATTTTCTTTCCTGGGTTCATTTTTCTTTTTTTTTCCCTCTCATATCAGATACTTTTTTTTTTTTATAATCGTAGTTATTGGTTTTTGTTTTATTTACTTGTAAAAACCTATTTAATCTGTACTTGTTAGGGTCTGAGATGCCTCTTAAATGTTTTTCATGATTTGAATATTTTGTTTGGTTTACATAATAATCCCATTTGGTTTTCATATTCTCTGATGATGTACAGACTAGTTCATCATCCAGTTCCACGTAGGGCTGGTTTTTTAAGAAGCTTGTCCCTTCTAGATTTGTGTAGTCAAGAGCCTTTCTATAGGATCTTGGTATTTCATTTCTTTCTATATATATTCTAGGCTATATTCAAACATTACAGGTGGACAGAAGTACAGGTACATGGTTCATGTGAGTTTTCTCACAGTTTTTGAGACTAGATTTACAAAAAGCAGTGTTCTAGAGCTGTAACTATCCTTTTCTTGAATTGGTTAAATTTAAATGAGCAAAGTAAAGACATGAAGTCCCAAACTGTTCATTTAATTAGCCAAAAGAAGAAAAGACTTTTGATAAGTAACTTTGAATTCGGATCAAACTTAAAATAAATTATTATAGAATAGGACTTATAATCTTCAAACTTAGTTGTAATGAGATTTGACCTAAATAGGCTTTAAAAGTAAGATAGGTATTAAAATTAGGGCAAAATTCCTTTCATTAAGTAAGCATTTACTGTCTGTCAGATACTATCTTAAGACTTTATATGGGCTATCTCATTTAATTCTCATAACTTTTTCTTGAAAATACTGTCATTCTTTTTTTTATAACTGAGGATACTGAGGCTAAAGAGTTTAAATACTATCCCACAGTCCATGACTATTTTGGAATGGAATCGTCAGTGGAATAAGGAAAGACCAACTTAAGGACTCCAGGCCCAAGCAATAAAAGTGCTAGCAATGAACAATGCATTTGAGCAAAGTTTATTTGTAAGAAATACTTAATCTTTTTAGTGTGCACTCCAAAATTTACAAAGCAGTTTTCTTTGAAATTTGATAATTTATTGCATCCATTATTAGAGAGCTTATCAAATAAAAACAAAAAGCTGAATTTGACCACTTCTTTTATGTTTTTCATGGGTACTGTCTATTTACTGCGTTTTCACAACTACATACAATTTTACTATATGGGAACATACTGTAGAAGTATATTTCCCATATACATTACCATACTTAAATTGTGGGCAGCAATGATGGCTTTCAGGGCCAGTACAAGATGTTGAATATATTACTGTAGTAACAGGATTAGAGTGAAATTCTTCTAAGATGCTTGATTTCATTTCAGACCTAAACTTGAAGTTTAGACAAAATCAAAAAAGGAATTACAGGATATTTGACACATAAAATGAGGAAACTACATCAGATGCAACTATATTGTCCATATAGGGGAATTTATAGCACCAAATTGTAATTAAAAAAGAAGAAAGAACTCAAACCACTGATTCCAGCTTCCTCCTTAAGAAAATTAAGAAGAACAAATTAAACCCAAAGCAAGTAGAAGAAACGAAGGAGTCAGCAAAATAGAAAACAACAGAGAAACTCAGGGAAACCAAAAGCTGATTCTTTTGAAAACAGTCAATGAAACTCATAAGACGCTGGTCAGACTAAGAGGGGAAAAAGATGCAACTCAGAAACGTCAGGAATAATGGAAAGATTATCTGCAGATATTCAATGTTAATAAAAGAGTGCTGTGAATTACTCTGTGGCCATAGGTTTAATGAACTAATTTGTGTTTGTGGAAAATGGAAATCATAAAAATTTACTCAAGAAGAAATAACCAGCCTGAATAACCTTTGTATCTATTAAGGAAATTGAATTTGTAGAAAAAAAACCTAACAAAGAAAACTCTAGGCTCAGATAGTTTCACTGGTGAATTCCACCAATCATTCAAGGAAGGAATAATAACAATTCTACAAAAATCTCATTCAGGAAATAGAAGAGGTAGGAAAATTCCCAATTCATCTTATGGGGTAACATTACCTTGATATCAAAATAAGACAAAGACATCACAAAGAAAGAATTATAAAGCAATGTCCCTTGTTAATATTTTTTATTTTTTATTTTTTATTTTTATTTTTTTTTATTTTTTATTTTTTTGGCGGTACTGGGGATTGAACTCAGGACCCTGCGCTTGCTAGGCAGGTGCTTATTCCACTGAGCTATATCCCCAGCCCCCCTTGTTAATAAAGATACAAATATTCTCAACAAAATGATAGCAAATAGTTTCCATACCAGCGGCATTTACAATAGCCAAATGATTGGAAACACCCAATGTCTGTCAATGGGAAACAAACTGATGTACATAGAATGGACTAGAATTCCACCTTAAAAGTAAATAAAACTATGATACCTTCTACAACATATAGCATAGTTTGAAGATATGCTAAGTTACATGAGCCAGACACATAAGGGTAGGTATGATATGGCTCTGTTTATATGAAGTTCTTAGAGTATTCATAGAGACAGAAGGTAGAATAGTGGTTATCAAGGATACCAGGGAGGAGAGAATTGGAAGTCATCATTTAGTTTAGATGAGGGAAGAATTTTGGAGATCCAGAGTGGTGATGGTTGCACGATTGTGAATATACTTAATACTATTGAACTGTATACTTTAAAAATGGTAAAATATTCTCTTTTTTATAATTTACCACAAAAAAGCAAAAAATACAAATCAATCATTCCTAATTTTAAAAAATCCAAAATTCAAAACTTTTGGAACACCAACAGGACTCTCAAAGGTTGCATATTTTGGAACATTTCAGCTTTTGTATTTGCAGATTACAGATGATCAGCTGATAAAGTTTATGTAAATATTCCAGAATGCCCACCCCCCCAAAGTTCCCCCTCTGAACTTTGAAACATTTCTAATCGCAAGCATTTCAGAAAAGGTATACTCAGCCTATATTAGTAAATTAAATATTAGTTCATAAAACGGGTAGATCATTGGCCTTACAATTTACATCTGGTTTTCTCCATTCCTACAAAATCACTGTTAGGTTTATCTTCCTGAAGCATAAGTCATTTTCCTTCTCAAAATCTTCAGTGTCTACCAAATGAATTTTTCAGCTGACATTTAAAGCTTGCTGTAGTCAGGTCACAGTTTCTAACCAGGTCTACTGCCAACTCCTGAACCCTTGTCCCATGTGCTGACTTAACACACATGTACACTTCCCCTAAAGCCTCTTCTATCCATGCTTTTCCATGACTCTTTTACATGCTCAAATTCTGTTCATCCTCCTCACCAACCTCTCCCAGATAAATTTCACTTGTTCTATTCATGTTTCAAGAAACCGAACTGAAACTTTCCCTCTTCTGAGTGTTCTTGATCTCCCTCCCCCTCCCACCCCACCCGCATTTCCCCCTCATCCTCTCCCACCCTCTCCTTTTCTCTGTCCTTCTACCACTCTTGTATCTGAGTTCAAACCCCTGGCCTTGCACATGCCAGAAAAGCTCCTTACCACTGACCTTTATCTCTAGCTCTATGTTGCCCATCTCTTATTTAACTTTCCCAAGTTTTTATTGAGCATTTGGCTATTGATAACTGATTCTGTGCTGGGGTTTGGGAGATCAAGAATGTATAAGACACACCCCTTTTCCCTTAGAGTTTATCATCCTAACGCAAAAGGCAGACATGTATGTTCAGAATAACATGATAAATGCTGAACTGCAGATAAACCAAAGGAAATTATATTTCAACTCATATATTTGCCCTACTTTCTACAGTGCCAGGCAAGTTATCTTTCTACTTCTCTCTAGCACTTAATTTCTTGAATTATGTGTGCATAATTAAATACTTACAATAAGTACTGGATTGCTTTTATTAGATTACTCAAGGCAACTAATACAACTTAGTCAAAATTTCATAACTAGTCTTTCTCTTGGGACATTAACAGGCAAACCTTACATACTGTTTGGTTTCTGTGTAGACTCAAACTACTAAAAACTTTTAGTGGCTCATGCAGAAACTACTTCTGTTTGATTTTGGTTTTTGAGACAGGGTCTCACTGTAATTCAAGCTGAATGTTGCCACAAATGTTGCCATGAACATGTTGCCATGACCCATTCTGGGTCATGTTTTTAGGTGGATATATGTGATTATTTTTCTTGAGACTTAGGAGAAACATTGATAGGGTCATGCTGCAAGGATTTGCTTAGTCTTGGTAGTGCTGAAGGGTTTTCTAAAGTTTTGTGCCTGTTTATATTCTTTCCAGTAATGTCAGAGTTCCAGTTGCTTCATATCCTTGTCAACACTTGATATTATTGGTCCTTTAGCTATTCTGGGAGTTCTGAAATAATAGCTCACATAGCTTTAATATACATTTTGCCAAACTGAGACTCTTTTATGTGTTTATTGGCCATTGGCTGAATATGCAAGGTAAAGCCAAAATGAGAATACTTTATACTCTCTAGGGTGGCTAAAATGAAAACGATTGACATTACTAAGTGTTAATGAGGATGTAGAACAACTGAAACTCTCACACATTGCTGGCAAGACAGTAGCATGCTATGTTCACAGTGGAAAATTGTTTGGAGATTTAAAAAATTTAAATGTAACTACTATGTCATCCGGCAAATTCTACTCATAGGTTTTTACATCAGAGAAATGAAAGCTACACAGACTTTCACATAAATGTTTGTGGCAATTTTATTGATTATAGGAAAAAAATGTGGGGAATAGCACAGGTGGCCAGAATAAGTAAGTAGATTTTTGTAAAATAAGTAAATGGATAAACAAATTGTGCTATATCCATATAGTGGGATACTACTTGGCAATAAAAATAAGTACTGATATATTCAGCAACACAGATGAAACTCAAAAACACTGAACAAAAGAAACCATCCCCATGAGTATATAATACATGGTATCATTTATATGAAATTGGTGAGAATTGGCAGAACTAACGTGGGGTGATAAAAAACTGTCATATTTGCTGGGGATGGTGGAAGTAGGTGGTGTGGGTACTGGCTAGAGAGCATGATAAAATGTTTTCTATCTTTTTTGGGGTGGTAGTTAAATGACAGTGTACATACGTACATGAAAACACATTACTACTATCAAAACTCACTGACTAGAGCTCTTCAAGACCTGTATATTCATTGTACATAAATTATTCCTCAGTTTTACAAGGTAGAAGTAATTGAACTCTATACAAGATTTTAAAAAGATGAATACTTAAGTATAATTGTGTGTGTGTGTGTGTGTGTGTGTGTGTGTGTGTGTGTGTGTGTGTGTATTACTGAGAATAGAACCCAAGGCCATAAAGCCATGTATGAACATGGACAGACAAGTGCTGTACCACTTAGCTACAGCCCTAGCCTTACCTTCTTTATATTGACATTTATTAACCACTGTTCATCTAACCCGGATTTCCCCTTCTAGGTTGATTAGAATATCATACCAATTCTTCTCAATTTGTACCTTGGCTTCCTCAGATTGAAAATACTACAATCCTTGTTTAAAAAAACCAAAAGAACAACAACACATCCTCAGTACTTTTAACCAATATAATACCAAAAATCTTTTATGTACCTTGACCTCAACTGAAAGTGTTTAAATGATGTACTGTAAAAGACATAGTTTAGTTTGCGTTTCTAGTTTCCAGATAAGACATGCCCCTTACTCTGGCTTGAGACATCTCTTTTCTCCATGCAGTCAGAGAAGAAAAGCTTCTTTTTGCAGAAAATATGAAAATCTATACAACTTAATCTTTTCCTGAGTAGAAGCAACTAACCTTCCATTTTCCTCTTAATAGTGAATTTTTTAAAAAGTCAGTTTCCTGACAGAGGAATGCAATTTTCTAGCATCTGTCCTATATATAGTCCTTTCCCTAAAACAAAATGTATAACAAGTTAATAGAAAAACTTTAAAATGTAGATATTTTCCTGATGGCTCTTACAGAACATATTATAAAGTTTAAACTTCAGTTTCTTCCAAAGTTCCAGTTAAAATGTACCTGTATATACCCATCATAAATAATTACAGTAGGACAGTCAAATTTGCAAACAATGATGATACATAATTTGAAAGCAGCACTGCTCATTATAGTTAGGATGCATTTTATGAATGTTTGCCATTATACTGCCATTAATTAGTAGGTTATTGATTATGTAGCCACAAGCAATAAATTATAAGCCACTTGTGGGCAGAGGCCATATACTATCTTTTGTACCAAATAAGTAGATCTGGATAAGAAATAGCGATGGACAGTGGACTTAAAGTACTTCCCAAATCAGCTGTGTGAATTCTAGAATTGTTATACAATATTTGTCTAGCATTCTGGGACATCCGTATGCTGATAGTTAACTGATTGTGTTGAGTAAAAAACACCCAACTAAATTGGATCAGCACAGTTCTGGGTATGGCTGAAGGGATTCCCTGAAGACAGAAGATCCACTCTACGTGTGAGTGACAACAGCCAATAGCCTTGGCTCCCGAAAGATATAAAAGGGAATCGAAGAAGAAAGAGTGCTTTTATTTCTTCAGAGGAGTTCTGGTCTTCACTTTCACCTTGGACATTGTCTCCTGGCTTCCAGCACAGACTCTGAAGCCTTCCAGTGTACACTGTTGAGTCTCCAGCACAGCAGACTATTCAGCCTTCCATGGCAGGCACTTTGGCCTGCTGATACTTGTCTCTGGGACTTGCACAGGACACTACACTGAGCTGCAGGCCTCCCACTGGATCCTTCCGGCCTCCAGTGCACAGACAGCCTTTTACACTTCACACCTGGCAGTGGGCGACCATTGTAAGCCAGTCTTGTAAATTCTTACATTTTTGTATATCTTGCATTAAATCTCTTTCTCTGGTGAGCACTGACTGATACAAACATGCTTAAGATGAAGCTTTGAAGATATTCTGCTTGGAGTGATTAATTTAAAAGAGTCATCAATTTGCCCAGCTTTCCAAAATTCCTGCTCCCCATTGCATAGTAGAGATTGCAGAGAGCGCCTGTCAGATTCGTGCAGAGCAGTAACTACAGCTGACGGTGCGGTTCACCCTTTTTGGCTTGCTGATAAATTGCTGCCTTTTAAGCCTCCTAGATTTCACCCTGCATAGAGCAATACGTACTTCTAGCTCTTAAGAACCTAAGCAAATTCTAAGTCTCTAAGACTTTATCACCTCCTCCTAGTTTTTGCATCAATTCAAATGCTTTTATTTCGAAAATAATTTCCGTGGTTAAAAGTGAAACTTTGTAAATTTATTACGAAAAATAAATGAAAGCCATGTCTGTCCACAGATAATTGAGAATTATTTTTCCATCTTAAGATATTTGCCGGTGTAGCCTTAAATAGTAGTTCTCAGATTTTTTATGTTGTATGTTCACGATATATTATGGTTATATTTGTTTGAGGAAGTATATATTATTCTAAGTAATACCTCAATTTATATTTTGGATTTTTCATACAAGAGAAACCATGTGACACTTAACTTCGTGTCTGACTTGTTTCACTTAACTTTGTAGTCTCAACATCTATCCATTTTCCTGCAAGTAACATGATTTCATTCTTCAGAAATATGAAACACTTCACCAGTTTGTATGTCGTCCTTGCACAGAGGCCACGCTCAGTGGTGTCGCTGGCGGGGGTTGTGCCCCAGGCAGCACATATTTTGGGCACCATTATTGGCTAAAACAAAATTTATACTGTAACAGTTTACTCCATTTTAACATGGCAAAGATTCAAGTACATGGACATACACATGTTTTTCTCTCTACATCATTATAATCGTCTATTTAAATAGGTTACTATATTTACTATGTTGGAACCCAGCAAAGTGAGGGACACCAGAGTGCCATAGCTACCGCACTGGCCACACTAATTTTCTTTGTATTGTTCTAGTTTTAGTATAGGTGATGCTGAGGCAAGTATTCAAATAGTAGCTCTTAATCTTTGGCTCCTAAATACTTTTGAGAACCTGATAAATTTCTTTCCTCCTTCCTCTCTTGTTTCCTTTCTTCTTTTTATAAACTTTTTGTATTGTCTAGTGTGTGTTGGAGAATGTTCTATAGGAGATACATGTTTTGTATTTCTTCACCCTCTAAAATGTGCTCTTGCATAGCACATACCAGTTTATAGTTTTAGGGACTTCATTGAACTCTTCAAACCCATCTTGGGTCAAATAACATTTTAAAAGTAATTTTACAGCTAAAAATATTTGTCATTCCTCCCACCCAGAAACTTGGTTATTTGCAGGTATAACAGTAGAATGTCTTTCTCTTCAGGATCTGTCCAGCAATATAAAATGCTCAAAGTAAACTCACTCAAATCACAAACAGTGTGGAGTGAGAGATAAGAAATTTGATATTGTATAGGTAACCTGTTCTAATTGGATAAGAAATTAGAACAGGTTACCTATACAATCTCTCACTCTGAGAAAACTGGTTCATTGCCCTCAGTAATCTTGAAGGACTTTTTTACATCTATCCTTCTTAATGAGAAAGAAAGAAGACCACAAAAATTTAAAAATTACAATGTGGTCACTGAATCTCACTTTGCATCCTTTTAAGCCTCCTTTCCCATTCTAACTAAAAAATTGCCCTATTTATTATACCTCATTATGCAGACAGCTAATATGTTTAATAAATGATTAAGCGATACACATCTACTGTGATGTGAGTAATGGAACTTGTCCCTCTGACCTTAAGTCCAGAATTACTCTTTTGTTCCCTCTTTGTCATTATTCCACTCATGCTGAGAAGGGATCTAACTCCAAAGGGGACAGTTTATCTAAAGAATGGCATTCTGTCGTTGCAGAAGGCTCTGAAAAACTTTAAAGAAAATTTTCGCTTTTGAGCCTGTAGTGTCTGGATTTCATGTTTTTGTTTTTTCATGTGGTAAGTTGAGATTTCTGATAGTGCACATGTAAGTACATGCACATGCGTAAACCGTACTTCCCTCCACCCTGACTGCCCAGCTTCTACATGTCCACTTTAAACAATGAGGGAACCCATATAGGATCTTCACGTGAATGCAGTGGGAAAATATAAACATCTGTCCACTAACTTACCTTAACAAATGGGTGTGCTTAAATGGAGAAGGACCCACATGGCAAAGTCACCCACACTGACATACAGCTACCATGTGACATAGTCAGAATGAAGCTACTTCTACTTTGTCCTGAACTATAAAGACCTAAGACTCTTTGCTTTAACAGGCAAATATCCGTGTTCTTTGGAGTCATGGACTGCATTTGTGGCTTGGAGTTGTACGATACTTTATATTTTATTGAGAAAGCCCAGTATGGCATGATAGAAGTCTAAGGCTTAGCAGAGAAAACTGGATTCATAAACATTTTTTTAAATGTTTAATGAGTGTACCATCTTTAGTCTCCTTGTACTAGCATATTACTTTGCATATAGTAAGTGGTCATTATGGCCACATTGAATGTATGTATTCTGTTACATTCTATTTTTACATTACTGATTTTTGTCAAAAACATCACTTAGAAAGGAGTTTCAAATATCAAGTTCTCAAATCAAGGTTAATTTACTTCTTAACCCACAGGAGGAAAATTTATAATTGTTCTGTTTTCTTAGCAGTTTGGAGCAAGTAAAGCAATTTTGACCAAAAACTGGCATTAGAATTATTCCGTCTACAGTTTAAGAGCTCTTATTTCAGAGTTAAGCCAAAACATGACTTAACTGTTTACAACATAAAGGGATTTTGGGAAAGTGATATGCTCTGTATCTATATTCATAGTTTAAAATAAAATTAGAAAATACAGAAACTGATTCACTTTTCTTTCATCAGGAAATGGCAACAGACGCCTCTGGCTAGACCACTGCTCTTTAAAATCTTAAAAATTTCTTCGTGATCATGTGTTTTATAGTTAGGCTATTTTCAGGAAAGCTATTCCTATTATTGTTCAACACTTGATTAAATCTGATTTAAATATAAGGAAATCTGTTCTTTATTGGGACAGTTTTTAAGAATATTCTTTGCTTTATGTTTAGCTTAAGCATACTGTTCTCACAAACTACAATTTTATGAGACTGGGTTTATTTCCCTACATTGAGACTCGCTTAAGATAATAGAATAAACATTGTGTTGCTAGAATAGACACACATTGCATGTTAGTTTTAAATTTTTAAGATAATTTAGGCACTTGTACATGTAAGTTTGACATGATTAGATGATAAATATCATAGTTTTCTGCTAGATTGAGATCCCAATGGTTATAAGAGAAATGGACATGATTTTGGAGATTTGTTGCATTCTTCGAGCTCTTAGTTGCCAGTGCTTGACAAGTAGTCAGGAAGAATGGTATATGGTAGAATTGTTGTAGTAATAAATACACATACAGTGAGTGCATTAGTGCCTACACAGTGCTAAGTTAATGGAAATATGTAATCTCTGGGAACTCGATTCTAATGACAAAATCCCGTCAACATTCTAGTGCCTAAGAATATAAAGTATATAAAGCAAAATAAATTCTCAATGAAGTCAGGAGAATATAAGGGCACTGTGAGGAGAATTCTTGTGCTGTAATCTCTAGTAATCAACTCACAGAAGATTACAGTACATCTAGTCCATGATGTTTAAATAAGCCAAACTGGTATTAGCAATTACAAGGATTATTGACGCTATGAGGACTTAGAGTCTTAGATTGCAATTTAGCACAGCAAATATTTGTTAACTGTCTACCACAGGCTGCTATGTTGAACGTATTAACAAAGTTCTACCCTCAAGGAACTTACAGTCTAATGTAGGGAACACGTTTACTTCTAATGTGGGGAACACATTATTACTTCTTTAGTACAAGAATATACAAAAGCAAAGCCATGGTAGCAAAGAAAAAGTTGGAAGCTACCCTTCGAACAGTAAAAAAGCCTGAGCCTTCAGGGGTGCACGGAAGGAAAGGAATATGCTCGGGAACCCTTGCTTGGTTTTTGTGGTCTATGACATTTTGAAACTAATCAGCAATTATGAACAAAATACAGATATAAATGTAAGTGGCTGACAAAGTTGAATAAGTTGTTCCTATTTCTCTTATTAACTATAGATTTTTGTACTTCCTACATTTTTTTAGAAGTCCCTTTACCCTTTTAAATCTCTAAGAGTAAAGAAACTTATGGAAACAAATAAAATTTGGAAGTTAGTGTGTAATGAAGAAGAGTTCACCTGACTTTTTTGTGACCTTAAAGGGAACAGCAGATGTCAGGATTCCCAGTTGGGGAGGTTCGTGACCTCTGGAGAGATTAGGAAAGTCTAATCCATGACCTGCATCTGTTGTAAAAGAAAACTTTCTAAAGGTTAAATACATTTTAAAAAAATTTTGAACCTTATAGATTCTCGTATATTGGTGTGGAGTATATAATTAATTTAATCCAAATTAGTATAATGGCCTTAATCATAAGGTTTTTGCTTATCAGTTTTTAGTGGCATTAGATTTTTAATGAAATTAATTTATTTAGAAAGGGGACGGTTGTTTTAACTGTTCAGATTTTTCCAACATTCCCCCCCCTCCAAATACTCATGAGCATTATTTACTCATAAAATAGAAACTACTTCTCATCTGCTGTGAGCCTTCCAATGTCCCGAGATCATGGGATCCCTGATTTGTGAGGTGCAATAAAAACTATGTCATATGAAAAGAACCAGACCAGGGTCCAAAGATAACAGTGCTATGTAGCCTCTCTGTGGCCAGTGAAGATTTTGTTTTACAAGATGTGTCCGTGTTTGGTCAGTGAAGCCAACCCGAAAGGTGAATGAAAGAACATTACTTTAAGGGCATTAACGAACATGCCAAAGGAAAGCGTTTTCAGTACAGACATTCCTCGCGGGGTAGAAGCACAGAATCAGCATCCAGCCAGCCAAGCATAGCTTTGTTTCCCATCTATGGGTGCCAGAACATAGGCAATGAAAAGTGCTGCTCTAGCAAAAACAGTGCCATTGCTGGAAATCTTCATTCCTTTCCTCGTTTCTTTCTGTTTTATCTTTTCTTCCATCCTTCCTTTAAAAATTTTTGGTTTATCCTGAAATTCTCAGAAGAGATTTGTGTAGGTTATCACAGCCATGTTTCATGGTTTTCCTAGTAAAAAGAGCCTGACAGCTTTCCAAGAAGAACACTTTTTCCTATTCTTTTACTAGGAATGAGTAAAAGGCAGGCAGAGAGGGAGGAAGAAAGGAAGGGGAGAGGAGGGGCAAGCACAGCGTCACCGATCTCCTGCGTATTTAACCTGTGCCGATACATCACTTACCACTTATGTATTTACATTCCACTTACAAACCGTGGAGATGTGGGCCTTCTTTTTAAAATTTGTGCAAATATTAGCCTGAATCCATGTTAAATGAATATAAGCTACCACCCATGATTTGGAGTTGGAAGGTATTTGTGATAAAATACTGTATAGAGGAAATGACAAATACCTTAAGAGAACAGATTGAATAGCAATATTTATTAAAGACATAAACAAGATGAGGTGGATCTCCAAGGAACATCCAAAATGAGTTGGAACCCAAGATTGCAATTGAAAATATGCATTTAAGCTACATTTGATATTGGTTCTAAGGACCCGTTAAGTTGCATCTTACAGTATCTTTCCATTTTCCCATAGAAAAAATTAAGATACCTTATCTTGTCTATGTATAGCTATAAGATTGAGAAATGAAATCAAACGTGAAAATTTTGATCTCCCTGGTCTTCCTCACAGAATCCAAAGGGAAATCAAAGACAGGTGTTTTGCTGTATAAAGGCAATACTGCATTGCCTCAAATGTCACCTTTTCTCAACTGAGAATTTTTAAAGAATGACATAAACCCTTAGGCAAAATTTTACAGCTGTACAGTTCAAAGTCCTGACTCAATACGAAGAGGACTGCCAAAGAGATGAGTCCCGAGAGCAAGGGGTCACACGCTAAAGTAGCATTAGACTATGTAAAGACAATCTCCACATGTTCTTCCTGCTCTGGGTTCCTTACCTCCAGGAGAGATGTAGAAACAGTTGAGCTGAGCTTCGTGCACCAGGGTGCCCTTGCACTTCGCGTCGGTGTCAGCCGACAGGTGACTGGGCAGCGGCCGGTATGCAGGCGTGGTGGGCTGCACAAAGGCTCGAAACATGGTGAATTTCCAGATAGTTACTAATAAATTGACTTTGAAACTAAAAGAATTTCTTAGGATCTTTTTTTCTTGTAATTTTTAAAATTCAGAAGCTATTCCTGTAATAACAATTAGAGCCGCAGAAGTCCGCACAGCTCCGTCACTTGGCTGCAAATTTAGCCTGTGGTAATTACTTGAAGTTTTAGAATTCTAAAAACGCTTTTTAGCAGTGTCTTGCTCTGCCTCCCCTGCTGTGCTTACTGCCTACAGAGGGACAGGCCTCTCACCCAGTGGCTTCACAGGGAACCTTGGGTTGAAACGTGAAGTGAATGGTTTCTGTCACCCTGTCAGCTCATCACCTCACAAAGGCATGATGGGCTCTGGTCTGTTTATATCACCACGAGTTGCTCAGATACACCCTCTTCTGTGGAAGAGTGATTGGTTTGTCCCAGAGTTGGTAGACCTTGGGCCCGAGAGGCAGAAAACTTCAGCTGGAGAATGTACACTTTAATAGGATTCACAGTCCCTTTCCCAGTGGAATGCAGCTCAAGTTGCAAAACTGTTTTAGGGGGGAAAAAATGAGAGCCAGGTCACGCTTTAGCTTGGTGCCCTTTTTAGTGGCCGAGACTGTTGTAGTAGTTCTCGCTATTTAAACTTTATGTTCAACCTAAATATTAACCAGAATGAAAGGAATTACTTCAAAATGATCCCATTTTAATTTTAAAACCATGTTGCTTTAGAGATAAATGGTTGGGTCTTAAAGCTCCATGATATATTAAATAATTATTGCAAAGCTGGTTTTTCCTTCCATCTGCGTTGACATTTGAGAGATTCTTTCCAAGCATTTTCCCCCCTTAAGCCTGCATTTCAGTTGTCTCACAGTAATGACAATGTCAAACTGCTTGTCTATTTGTATCAACAGTTTCCTTGGCATCCTACACTCATGAAACTCTAGTTCCTTATGTCAGATGCCACAAATGTCTAACAGAGAGAAAAATGGCACCCGAATGTTTCTGTTACTGCAGTCTACTGATGAGAGACACCAGTGCCAGGTTTTCCCTGTGCTGAGCCTTGGGTTTCTTAGTTATGCTGTCTTTCTCCTTTGACAGTTTTGGAAAATTCTTGTCTCCCGGGAAGGAAAGTTTTCGCTGTAGCCAGAAAAGCAGAACAGGCTTCTAGTATTGTAACTAAATTAAAGCCACCAAAGCACACAGATGTATTCAGATTTATTAAGTGGTTGGATGTCTGTGATTCGGTCTGCTTTTTCTTTTAACAACAGGAGGGCAGGAAAGGTTGACATACGGGGCTCTGAGGTGGGAATCAGTGGGGTGAGTGCAGATAGACTGGAAGCAACCGGGAATTGGGAGTTTCACAATATACATTTCGTGATCTTGAGATAAAAAACATTTGTTTTGATATAAAAGCTCTCATGGAGCATATTGATTTCGGGATTCAGATAATCTTCTCTTACAAGATTGTCACTGTACCAGGGAGGAATTTGTGTATATATTTCTATCTAAGAGGATAACAAGGTCTAAGGAAAAGCTGGGATTCTTTTCTCCAACTTCTGTCCCTTTCACATGTAAGGGGTAAGATAAAGATTCCTTACACACTTGTAATTACAAAAACAGTTTAAAACCTCACTGCTAACTTCTGGCAAGTTAATAATTGAAATTCATAAGGTTCCTCTTTAAGATACCTGACTCAAATAGCGCTAAAAAGATGTTTCTCATACTTCTTGATATTAAAATGAACGTTGTCAAAAAGCAGAACTCTCATTCCTTAATCATTGGCCAGGTAAGGAAGGAAAGACCTCGGTTAAAATATCACAGCTATCTTACTGATAAAATAACATTAATGTCATTAAATGTTTTGAAAATTTAAATTTCATGTTTCCCTTTTGAAAAACTTGTGGGTTTTCATTACCGTATCATAATATTGCTGCTGTGTTTGGTGGAGACCTTTAAAATACATATGTAGTTAACATATCATTTACATGGTGAACACCACCAGATCCTAAACTAGATATTTATAAATGCATTTTGGAGCTGTTTCAGCCTTTGCTACGAAGATGTAGAGATAGGCACACACTAAATTTAGCAGTCACTTTATTTGAAAAACTATCAAGTGAACCAATAACAGCTATATTATACCATATTTTCTTTCATTACTAAGTGGTTAAATTATAGTCCTATTTAATTCTTCAACAGTTGTAAATCTGTGTAGACATTTTGAAATCAGGTTCATTATTAAAATTTATTTTTTCTACTCCCCCATCCTAACTTATAGCTCACAAAGCTAGTTTTTCAGTGAACATATTCCTTGGAGGAGAAGAAGGGAGGGAGGTTTCTAGGCATAATTTGAACATCAGTTTTCTGAATATTTAAAGATGAAATGTGTTTATGAAATGTACAAATGGAATATAGAAACAATGATGTCTCAAAGCCAGAAGTTTAGAATTCTGACTTCGTTTTCCATCTGTATTCATTTATTTAAGAAGTATTTACCAAATTTCTATTGTATTAAGGGCTATATTATTGAAGAAAACACACTATATTGCTGTGTGTGTGTGTGTGTGTGTGTGTGTGTGTGTGTGTGTTTGAGCACAAAACCACTGCAGATTTCTCTGTGGACTTGAAAGAATTCCACTGCAACATTCTTAAGCTTTAATTCCAAAGACTTGTTTAATTTATTGAATAAATTAATTTAATGCGTAAATTATTATGTATTTTACTTTAAGAAGGAAAGGGAATCTCTTCCTAGTTTATGGCTTGGAGGTTGCTCATACTTTGTTCAATGTGTTTTTGCAGTGTCCATTTATGGAATCTGGTTTTATGATAAGGAAGAATGCCAAAGAATTGCAGAGCTTATGAAAAAGTGAGTGCCAAAGGCTAAATATTTTTCGGGACCTGATGCTTTTGTTTGTATTTCTAAGTGTAGGCAAAAGCACTATCATCTTAATAGGATATATCTAGTGTGGCAGTTATTTTCACAGCAGTCAGGAAAACATTTAATACAGGTAGAAACGAACACAAAAAATAACTGCCTACATTTTTTACTGGATTTATCATCTTCGACTCAATACTTTTTTTCAACACATTTCGTTCTGCCTATGTGAAATACCTGTAAGATGAGTTTTCCCAAGCAGCAGTTTTCCGTAATACTTTCCTTATTTATAAATTAGTAATTTTTGTTTTGAAAAAGTTCAGAGTCATCCTAAAAGGCTGCTCCAGATTTGTAAGATCTGTGGTTTCCTTCTTGCCCTTAGGAAAGTGTGTAACGCTTTCCTCTAACTGCATATCCTTGTGTGTAGGAACTCAGAATTACATACCATGTCCCAAACACTGAGTGCTTAGGATACTCTTTAATCTTCCATCTCTGAAAATTTCTGAGTTAATATTACTTTAATAATTTGTTTGTCTGTCTCTCCCCTCCCCCGACTAGTCTTTGTCTTTTAATATCACGATACCTTGTGATTTGTTCCATTCTGTGTTCTGGGAAACTTTTGCATTCTGGCTGTCTCACAGTCTGGCTTTTCTGACTCCCCTGAAAGCAAGGCCCAGAAGAGCTTGCTTTCTGCTGTGGGGTTGGTGGACTCCCTATCAGCTCTTGAGCCCCAGCACTCACTGTGAAGTGGTTATTTCCTGGCTATTTATGGAGATGGGTAAGAGCCTCACCTACCTGTGCTGTGTCTCAGCCTGGGCCTGGACTCAGCCAAGCATAGGAGTGCTGTTGGCCATATAGACGTGATGCCCAGGTCTGTCTGCAAAAGAGCCAATTTCCGCTTTTAAACCCCAGGGGATAAAATGACTAAAAAGTAACCCCCCAAAAATGAAAATGGGGAGGACCTTTTTATATAAATAAAATTGATGCCTGAAAATCTCGCTTGTAAGAGCTAATTTTAGGTAACCAGCTCAAGTTGCAAGTGGTGATTAAGTGTATTCAAACTGGTATTTACAACCATAACAGCTCGTTTCTAGAGCATTCATGTTATTGTAAGTGTGCAGTGGATAATAATAGCAGGACTTCATATAGATTAAAAAATACCCTGTAGCTCAGCCAAGAGGCCATGGGAGAATTGTCAGCATTCTGCTGTAATTGCTTAACAGCTCCGACAGGAAATTGATTATTTGCTAGTAATAAGCAGCTGATGTGTGGATTCAAACCCCTTCCTCAGTTAGAATTAAATCTCTCGGTAACTCCTCAGATCTATTTTTTATCATAAGCTTCATGGCATAATAAAAGAATTTGAGCTGAAAGTCAAAGCACATAGAGGGAAAAAGGTGTTTTTCTCAGCATTCCCTTGCTGCATGTGGAGCAGTCTGATCTCGTGTTGTTTTCAGAGCAAGGAAAGACATTCCTCATTTCCTTGCTTGTCAATAGTTTTTAAAAACTAGTGTATGTTTTAAATGCTCCTTTTCTCAGAATTAGGATGGACTTGTCACTGTGTTTCTACACAGAGGTATAAATTGCTGCATCAGTTTTGCTTTGACTTCAAGGCAGTCTGAGAAGAGAAGGAAAAAAACCTCTATTGGCCTCGCAGGTTGGTCAGTGCTGGAGAACTAAGTAGAGCTTCCCGGCAGCTAGTGAGCGCAGCGCATTCTCGCAAGTGTGCTACAAGAGGCTGCCAGACTCTTTTGAAAGGGACCAGGTAGTGACTATTTTAGGCTTTGCAGGCCACATATCTCTGCTGCAGCTACTCAGCTTTGCCATGGTAGTGTGAAAGCAGTCATAGGCCCTACCTGCTGGCTTTTGGCCTGTAGCTTTGTTTCCTGACCCCTCCTGTAGATTTATATGTAGCCAGTTAGCTCAAGGCCTCAGCTCTCATCTTTTGTCTTTAAATTCCCGAGTGAGCTTATTTTTAATACAGTTGCAACAGGATGAAAACAACGGGGTAAGAACTGGGTTGATTTTAAAAGCCATTTTTGTTGAATTGGCTTTTCTTGTATGAGTCTCCCCCTCTGTTCTTTAGCCTAACGCAGTATGAACAGTTGAAAGCCCATCAGGGTGCTGGAACAGGAATCTCCCCAATGAGCCTCAATTCAGGAGAGGGCAAAGAAGTGGATATCTTACAAATGCTCACCAAGGCCAAAGATGAATATACAAAGGTGAGTTTTTGCCTTTCCTTGTGATATAAATGTACATCCCACAGTGGAAATATTGTTGCTGAAAAGGACTCCAAACAAAACTATGAAAAGGAAAATCTTTATTTGCTTTTATTGGGCTAAAGAAGACTTTGCTTTTCAGTGACCTTCATATAAAGTGTCTGTTAAATTTACTAGAAGACCCTATTTACATAAATTCCTTTGTAATAAAGTTCACAAAAAAGTAGACAAAACTTGTAGGAGGAAAACTGTAATAACTCCTGAAATGCATAAAAATAGACTTGAGCATATGGAAGTATATGTCCTATTCTTGGGTAAGAAGATTCAGCACAAAGCTCTGAATTCTTTTTTAATCTCTAAGTTTGAGGTGATCCCTAAACAAATACCACTAGTTTCTTTTCTTCTTTTCCTTCTCTTTCTCCTTTTCCTGGTTGAAAGGTTCATACGAGAAATACACAAGGAAGAATTGCTAGGAAATCCCTAATAGGGCCTGGGGTGGGGAAGTGAAGGGCAGATCGGAGTTTAGGGGTGGAAGGCGGAGGTTGGGACAGGTGCTGCCTGATATTAAAAATTGAATTCTAAACATTTAAAATTGTATTGATTGATGGTATTGATACATAAACAACCAGATGGATCAATGGGACCAATAAGATATTGCAGAATTAGACCCAAGTATATATGAAATTTGAGATATGATAAAAATAACTATTTTATCAGCTATTTGAATGAATTTTTAAATACAGGTAAATGGTATTGAGACAACTGGTAGCCATTTGGAAAAGTACAAAATTGAATCTGTACCTCACACTATATACCAAAACAAAGTCCAAATGTATTAGAAATTCAGGCACTAGAAGAAAACTTAATTGGATAACTTTGCAATCTAGGAAAAGGGAAATCTTCCTAACTGTGCCTTAAAACCCATATTCTGTAACTAATTTCAACTATAGAAAAAGCAAATGTTCTATAGAGTATCAACCAGACACAAAGTGAAAGTTATGAAAACAACTGAGAAAAAAAAATATTAGCATATAAATTATAGGAACTGGGCTAATTGCTAGTGTCCAAAAATTGAGAAGTAAAAATTTGATATGCTCTAGAGAAATAGGCAAAAAATAAAACTCTTGTCATTTAGAAACTACTAAAAATTGTATGTAACTGAATATAATATTGTGATTCATTAGATAAAAACATAGAATGACTTTAGAGCATAGTTTGAATTGAACAATCTTAGTGGACTATATTCTAAGGATAAAAAGAACTGCATAGAAATTCTAAACTTAATTCATCAGTGTCATTGTTAGAAGGAATACTGGCATTATACTTTTTCAACTGTCCTGGGTATTATAAATGAAAAATTCCATTAATGTGACTGGAACAAAAGCCTCCATGTAAGAGAAAAAAAATCCAATCAATCAAATTAAAACTATAATAATCCAATAAATAAATTAAAACTATATAATGCTAAATAGTAAGTGGAAATATCAAAATTAATTCATGTTTTGTTTTTCATCTATAGAAACAAAACCCAGAAAGTTCCTAACTCCTTCTCTGAAAAGACCTAGAAATAAGTGATAACCCAGTAGCAATAAACACTACTACGATTGCTACTATTTCCTCCTGAAAGGTATCAGAGGTCTTTGAAGAAATTTCTGATTACAGTTCTGGGACAGTAAAGTCTCACAAGGCCATGTGGATATGGCACCAAAGTCAGCTTTAAAGATCACTGAACAAAGCATTAACTTGTCACAGCCACAGGAATGGCTACCATGGACTGAACACACGGAATCTGAAGTTGTCAGTGAGTTCAAAGGTTGAGCGAACAAGCAAACAAAAATATCAAATAAAACAAAATATCATTGTTGGCTATCCTTTGACAGTGGTAGGATATCAACAACTTCCTCTTAAAATGGATAGTTAATGGGACTGAATTACGCTCTTATCCTGCCTGCCCTCAGTAACCAAACATCCCTGGTCAAAGGGATAATTCTTCTCTACCAAGAAATTATAGTTAAGAAATATAGAGGGAAGGACAGAGTTTTTAATAATTGATTCTGACAGTGATAATCAGTAAGATGTTGAGTAAGGCTGATGGAAACTTGACCATAGAAGTGTCAGGCTACCACCATCTGAGCCCCATAATGAGCATTGAAGAAAGTTTGATTAACAGGTATTGTGGCCTCCTGATGTGATACAGTGTGAAATGTGCAACACCCTGAAATATTCTTGCCAGAGAATCGATCTTTATTAAGCCTTGAGATCTAACGTTCTAGTTTACAGAAGTGAAAGAAGGTAGAGAAGGCAGATAGAAAAGCAAATTAAATGATACCACAAGAAAGAAATCATAAAAAACCTGAATGAGGTAGAACATACAGACAGTTGACTAGGTTCCTTCAATATGCCCTCAGCTTGGTGGTTGACTCACTGTTGATTAGACTGTGAGCTTCTTGAGGATAAAGAACATCCTATGTTCATCTTTGTATCTCTAGTGTCTTCAAAATACCACACAGCGAGTGCTAAGTAAGGGTTGTGTGTGTGTGTGTGTGTGTGTGTGTGTGTGTGTGTGTGTGTACTGGGAACTGAACCCAGGGCCTTTGCGCTGAGCCACATCTCCAGCCCTTTTTTATTTTGAAATAGTGTTGCCAGGCATATAGCTCAGTGGCACAGTGCCTGCCTGGCAAGCACAAGGCCCTGAGTTCGATTCCTGTTACAAAATAAGAAAGAAAGAAAAACAGAAAAGATCTTGCTAAGTTGAATGGTTTAGTCTTGAACTTGTGATCCTCCTGCCTCAGCTTCAGAGTGCTAGGATTATAGGTGTGGACCACCATGCCCAGCAGTAAGGGTCCTTGAAAGAATGGAGGAAGGATCATAACTATGAATAAGCCACAGCTTCACTATTCTTGTGTCATGGAGCCAACAGGCATGCCCTAATCCCAGCTTCAGACTGTAGCAACTATTTCTACATTAGTTTTTAATTTAATTCTTTAAAAATTATTTTAAAGGTATCCTAATGAGTTGACAACTGGTCATATAATTAAATGATTATATCTTATTAATTGAACTATGAAAGAATAATTTGTAAAAGTAGCATTTTCTAGCCTCTCAGAATTTATGTTCTGTGAAGACAGCCTGACTATGGTAAACAAATAATAAATACAAATATTTCATGAATTTCCTTTTTTCTCCCTCTCTCAGCAGACAGACAGATATATACACACGCATGCATGCATACATGCACACAAATGCAATTATTTTTTCAGTCCTGGGAGAATCTAGGGTCTCATACATGCTAGGCAGGTGCTCTATCACTGAGCTATACTTTGAACCCTGTTTATATTTTTAAATCTCGATACAGAGCTTCCCTTCTGGCTCGAAGAGATAGTAAAGGGCTCAGCAGTTCTGTGATACACAGGGTAGTCAATCCAGAGTCACACCTTGCTCTGTCTGGCTAACGTACCCCAGGAGACAATAGTCTTCTGCTTATGTACCCCAGGGACAAGTATCAGCCAACAGGGATCAACTCTAGAGCTGAGAACCATACGGTGTACAGCCCACCAGAATTACTTAACCTTAGCCAATCCTTCACTGCTCGCTGTGCTCTGCTTTGCCTTTTGTCTTAGTTATTTTCTTTGCTGATGGGCCAAAGTACCTGAAACCTACAACATGAGGACAGAGGGGTTTATTCTGGCTCATAGCTCGTAGAGGTTCAGTCCACAGTCAGCTGGCTCCAAGGCAGGGCGGCCTGGCAGGGGAGGAACAGCTCACAGCATGGCTGTGGGAAGCAGAGATTACTGCAAGTGGGAGATGTAGCCTGCTAAGCCGCGCCAGAGAATCGATCTTTATTAAGCCTTCAGATCTACGCATAGTGACCCACTGCTTCCACCTATATTTCTCCTCCCAGCATCACGTTCAGCGCACACCCATGACCCAGTCACCTCCCCCACACCCCAGCTATGTGCACATGGGGCTTTAGGGGACATCCAGACGTAAACCATGATGCCTTTCCCAAGGAAACGCCTGTGGAGGGTTAGGGCCTCACACACGTTAGGCATGTGCTCTACCCTGAGCTGTACTCTTGGTCCAAGCATTTTAAAAAATAAATTTTTTGGCCATTTGTATATTTTTGAAAATTTTCTCTTCAGATCCTTCGCCCATTTAAAAAAAATCGGATTGTCTTTTTATTATTGAGTTGTTTGAGTTTTAAATATATTTTGGATATTAAGACTTTTATCAGCTGTATAGTGTGCGCAGAATTTTCCCCCATTTCATAAGTTGGCTCTTCATCCTGATATTGCTTTGCTGTGCAGAAGCTTTTCAGCCTGATGTGATGCTGCTTGTCTTATTTTTGCTATTGTCTGTCCTTTGGGGTCATAACCAAAGGGAAAAGCATCATTGCTTGGAGCAGTATCAGGGAGTTTTCCCTTTATGTATTTTTCTGGTAGTTTCACAGTTTCAAGTTTTATATTTAAGTCTTTCTAGGATTCTTAACTTTGTGAAAATCCCAAGAACCAAAAAAGGGAAATTTTTGAGCTGTCAGCTTTTGATATTGGTAAAGTGAAGCCTAGTGACCACACACAACCTTTTACAGAAAGTTAATAATTTGAAAACTTAATTTTTGCCCAGTATTTTTTGGTCTCTCCTCTGAGAAATAACTTTCTATGAATCAGCTTTAAAGTTTCAGTATTATTGATGGGTGCCTGGTCGCCTATTACTTTCTCCCTGTTTAATTTCAAGTTCAGATTCAAATGAAAATAACGTACCCAAAGTTTAGTGAGCAAAAGAATCATGACCATAAATTATATCTAGGCTGCATAGTCAGGCTCTGCAAGTCCTCCTTCATGAGTTTTTATGAAGTATGATCAAAAATATGGTGAACGTTGCTGCCAAGTAGCATTGAACGGAAAGTCAAGGTTGGAAAAATACTACAGTGTGTTCTCATCCACTTTGTGCATGAGATCTGCCACTGTGTGACTTCTGGATCATTCCCAAAGTAAAAGTTACCATGAAGATAAACATTTTGAATTGAGTCCGGACGTTGAGGTAGCCATTGACAGCACAACTAAAGATACGAAAGGCTTCCAGAACTGCTTCAGACAGTTGCAACACTGATAGGGTAAGTATGTTTAAAGCAAGGAGGAGCATTTTGAGGAGGATTAATGACAACATGTTTTTTACTGTAATAGTTTTTTGGAATTATTACTGTATTTTTTCAACCACACCTCATATTTGCCATTAAGAAATAGTAAATATATGAGGGCTGGTTATACTCATTATGCAGATTTGATCATTACACATGGAACATGCATTAAAACATCACACTATGCCTCATAAATATATAGGATTGTTTTATGTCCATTAAAAAATGTTTGCAATAAGTTGGGTATGGTGGTGCACGCCTATAATCCCAGGACTCAGGAGGCTGAGGCAGGAGGATCACTGCAAGTTCAAGGCCAGCTTGAATTATATAGCAAGAGCCTGTCTCATAAAACAAACAAAACAAACAAAAAACCCATTTGCCATAAACAAGGAATACATCTACTTGTAAAGCTTTCAGTCTATTTTCTTCTAGACTTTTCTCCTGGCATAAATGCATATATTTGTGTGTGTGAGGAGAAGGATGTAAACAGAGATTTTGTGACAGAAGTTTTTGAAGTCTTAAAGAAGTTCTTCAGGTTCTCTATGAAGAATCCATGTAAACTTTTTCAGACATTGTGATTTTTCACAATATTTTATTTTTAAAATGTTATTAGTACATGTTTATAGTACCATGATCATTACATTTATCGTGGGGAGTTGGTACATGTACATAACACACTTAATTCCTTTTTCGTCCTCTTGTCCTTCTCTTCCTCCTCAGTCCCTCCATCTCCTGGTCTCCCTTCCCCTTTGCAAAAAATCTGCCTCCCTATTTCCTATTACCTATCTGCTATCTTGCTCTTTATTTATACTTTGGATTTCTCTTACAAGAGAAGCCAGGCAATACTTAAGCTTGTGTCTGATTTATTTTACTTAATTATGGTCTCAAGGTGCATCCGTTTTCCTGCAAGTGACTCCAATTTATCCTTCTCTATGACAGAGTAGTCCTCCATATTCTGATGTATAAATATCACATTTTCTTTATTTATTGATCTGTGGATAAACATAGACACCATTATCAAGATTTTGCTATTATGAACTCTACTGCTGTCAACATGGGTATGCATGTTTCCCTGTAATAACTCTTTTGGGAAGATATCTAGAAAGAGAATAGCTGGGGCAAATGAAATTTCTATTTTTAATTTTGAGGACTTTCCCCACTGATTTCCGCAGTGGTTGAACTAGTTTACATTCCTATCAGCAGTGTAGAAGGGTTCCTTTTTCCCCCCCACAGCCTCAAGAGCATTTCTTATTCTTTGATTTCTTTGTGATAGCCATTCTTTATGGAGTAAAATGGAGTCTCAGTATTGTTTTTATTTGCATTTCTATAAAGGCCAGAGAGGTTGAATACTTTAAATGTATTTATTGACCATTTGTACTTCTGAGAAATGTCTGTTCATTTCAGTTGCCCATTCTTTGATTGCATCTTTTATTTTGGTGGTCTAATTTTTTAAAGATCTTCATATATTCTAGATATTGGTCCTCTGAGGAGTGACATGCAAATATTTTTCCCATTTTGTAGGTTGTCTCTTCGTTCCGCAGGTTGTTTCCTTTGCTGTGTAGAAGCTTTTAAATTTGATATAATTCCATTTGTCAACTTTTTGTTATTTCTTGTGTAGTTCGAGTTCTGTACAAAAGTGCTTGCCTATGCCTATGTCTTCAACAGTTTCACCTATTTTGACTTCCAGCAGATTGTTTGTTTTAATGTTTAGATCTTTAATCATTTAATTTTAGTTTACTACAGGATGAGAGTCATGATAGCCAGTTTTCCCAGTATTATTTGCTGAGGAGGCTATCTTTCATCCAGCATATATTTTTGGCCAGTTTGTCAAAGATCAGGTGCCTGGAGTTGTTTCTGCATCCTCTCTTCTGTTCCATTGATCCACATATCTATATTTGAGCCTGTACCATGCTATTTTTTTCACTATAGCTTTATAATATAATTTGAAATCCAGTTTTGTGATGCCTCCTGCTTTGCTCTTATTTCCCATGATTGCTTCTGCTATTCAGGTCTCTATGAATTTTAGGATTATTTTCTGCAGTTCTGTGAGGAATGCTGTTAGTATTCTGACTGAATCTCTAGATAATTGAATCTCTGTATCAGTTTTGGGAGTAGGACATTTTGACAGTATTGGTTCTGCCTATCCAGAAACAGGAAGTATCTTTTCTATTTTCTGATGTCCTCTTTGATCTCCTTTTTCAGAGTACTGTAGTTTACACTGTAGAAGTCTTATGCTTCCTTGGTTAGATTTCCTAAGTATTTACTTTTTCTTGATGCTATTGTGAATGGCACTGTTTTCCTAATTTTTTTCTCATTGAGTTCATTATTGGCATATAGGAACTCTATTGATGTTTGTGTCTGTGTGTGGTTTTTTTTTATCCTGCTATATCGCTGAATTTGGTTACTCTAGGAATCCTTTGGTGGAACTTTTTGGGTCTTATATTTAAGGGATCATGTCTTTTGCAAATAATGATAGTTTGACTTTTTCCTTTTCTCTGTATATTCCCTTTCTTTGTCTTGCCTGATTGCTTTAAGCTTTCTAAAACTTTATTAAACTGTAGTGATAAGGACATCCCTGTCATGTCCCTGACTCTAGAGGGAAAGCTTTCACGTTTTCACCACTAAATGTGATATTGGCAGTAGGTTGGTCATAAATGGCTTTTATCAGATTGAGGTAAGGTCTTTCTATTTCAGGATTTTTATCATGAATGAGAGTTGGATTTTGTCGAAGCTTTTTCTGCATCTATTGAGATGATCATATGATTTTTGTCCTCTTTATTAGTGTATTGCCTTTGTTGATTTGTTTGATTTCTGATGTGGGTATTCACAGCTATAAACTTCTCTTTTAGAACCCATAGGTTCTGGTGTGTTGTAGTGGTATTATCATTTGATTGTAGCAGTTAATTTCTTCCTTAATTTCCTCTGTGACCCATTGATTATTCAAGAGTGTTTGGTTAGCCGGGCATGGTGGCACATGTCTGTAATCCCAGAACTCAGGAGGCTGAGACAGAGGATTGCTGTGAGTTCAAGGCCAGCCAGAACACCACAAACTGAGACCCTCAAAAAAAAAAAAAAAGAAAAACCGAGAGTGTATTGTTTAATCTCTGTGTGTTTGCATAATTGCTGTGATTTCTTTGCCATTAATTTCTAGTTTTGTTGCACTATGATTTGACAATATACATGGGATAATTTTGATTCTTTTATATTTACTTAAACATACTTTATGGGTTGGTCTACAGTCTATTCTGGAGAAAGCTCCATGTGCTGTAAGAAGAATATGTATTTTTGTTGTTGGGTAGATACCTGTTAAGACCACTAAGGATGGATACCTGTTAATACCTATCAAGGCCATTTGTTTGAAGATGTGATTCAACTCTGATAGTTCCTTGACTGTTTCACTTAGTTGACCTATTTGGGACAGTGAGATAATGAGGTTCCCCCACTGTGATTATGTTAATGTTTATCTGATCGTTTTTATTCAGTATTTTTAATGAAGTTGTCTTTATCAATGTTCCATATATACATACATACATGTTTATGATTGCTATCTCTTCCTGTTGAACTGTTTACTTACCAGTATGTAGTGACCTTCGCCTCTTCTGATAAGTTTTGTCTTGAAGTCCACTTTATCTGAAAATAAGATAGCTACTCCTGCTTGTTTTCAGGCTCCCATTTCATGAAGAATTTTCCATCCTTTGATCAATTTTAGTCTGAATTTCTTTTCGGGTTCAATGTGTTTCTTGTATACACCATATCATTATTGGGATTTTGTTTTTTGTTCCATTCTGCCAATCTATGTCTTTTGACTGGGAATCAAGACAATTCACATTGAAGGTTATTACTGAATGAGATTGATTTATTCCTGTCATTGCATTATTTTTCTGTTGCTGATTTTTTTTATTCCCTTCTGCTTAACTACTTACCCTGCCTGGTGTATTCATTCCATTAGACTGTTTGTTGTTATTAGCTTTATTGTCTTTTTGAAGTATATCCTTGAGAATTTTTGAATGCTAGCTTGGTGGTCATGTATTTCTTAAGATGCTCTTTGTTACAGAAAGACCTTTTTTCTCCATCAATTTTGAAAGTTAATTTTGCAGGCTATATCAATCTGGGTTGGAAGTTGTTTTCTTTTAGGGCTTGAAATACTTCATATCAAACTCTCCTGACCTTTAAAGTTTGTGGTGAGAAGTCTGCCATAATTCTAGTTATTTTGCCTTGTAAGTGATTTGTTGTTTCCATCTAACAGCTTTTAGGATTCTGTCCTTGTGTTGGACTTCTGGGATTTTGATTATTGAAGCTTCTGATCATGGCTGCTTGGGGTTCTGTATGCATCACTTATCTGTACATTAAATTCTTTCTCCATATTTGGAAAATTTCCTGCTGTTATTTCTGTAAACATGTTTTTATGCCATTTGAACTATCTTCTGGTTTTTTAAAAATTCCAGTTAACATCAGAGTAATCTTCTTTGCATCTTCTAACACCTTGTTAGACCTATTTTTCATAGTCTGCTGTTTTTAAGGTAGCTCGGAGATACTGTCTTCTAGTTCTAACACTCTGTCCTCACATTGATCACCTTTGTACCCACACTTTTAATAGAAGTTATCTCTTGGATTCCTGTTTATTACCTTCTCATGGACTCTAATTCTTTTCTAAACTGGTTATTCATGTTCATATCATTTTGTTTAGCTCAGGTAGCTTTTTATTAGTAACTTCTGTAAGCTCAATGATCATTTTATTAAGTCCATTGTCTGTTTAGTTATATCATCTTCAAGCTCACTGAGTACCTTATTGATCTAGTTTTTATTTTGTTTTATTTTGGGGGGGGTTTGTGTTTGTTTTGTCTCCTTTTTTACTGTTTGTATAGTTCAGCTGTTTGGCTTTTTATTTCCTCTCCATTGATGCCTTATGGAGAAGCTTTGGGGGAATTGGGAATTTATGGAGACATTTTATTACCTTGTCTTTTCATATTTTGTGTGTGTATACATGCACATGTGTGTAGAGGTTTGCAGGTCAATTATAGTGGAGAGACTTTGTATCTAGTATGGAGACCTTTTTAGTTAGTATCTGTTTTCAGTGATGTCCTCTGGGAATGGCTCACTGTGGGCTTTTCTTCTGTCCCAAGGTCCAACCACCTCTGTTAATTTGGGAGGGGAAGGTACAGTGTAACTGGCCTAGTGCCCAGTTCTCTGCAAATGTATTGCTCTAGGAGCAACTGTGCCACTCTGGCAATGGCAACAAAATCAGCAACATAATGGAATCAGACACAAACTGGATATTGACATACCATAAGAACCAATAAAAGCTACCACTGTACCAGCCTTAACAATAAAAAAGAGATCTATAATTATTATCTAGACACAAAGATAAACCAACTGTTGACATAGCTGCTAAATGCAACAACTATACCACCGTTAACAATAGTAGAGAATTCAACAATGATAGCATAGGATTAACTAACTAGCTAAAGATTAATAAAGCTTAATAGTAATAGTAGTAAATGTAGAGGGTGTGGGGAATGGGAAAATGAAAGAAAATTTGCAAAATAAAATGGAAGGAGGAGAGAAAAGTGAGAAAGGATGCTATTAAAGGATATAACAAAATCAATAACAAAAGAACAAATAAGAAAAAACAGTGAGAGAGCAAAATAAAGGAAAAAAGTCAAAAGAAAAACCCAAGCCCAAAAACCCAGTTTAGGAAAACAAGAAGAGGAGGAAGAAAAGGAAGGGGGGTGAAGAAGTGGAAGAAGAAGTTCCTCCCTGATTTTGAATGAATGATTTTTCTCCAGAGTCTGCAGTTGGAATCCATGAGATAGTGAGATATCCACGAGCAATAGTGAGTCACTGACGAAGCCATCTCTGTCTCCATAGTCATGTTTTCATGTGTGAGTGCTGAATCCTGCCCCGCTGTTTTTGCTGGGTGTAATGGTTTGGGGCTTATTTTACAAGGGGAACAATATAATACAGAACACATACTTTATGTAATTATTTATAATAGTCACTCAAAGAACAATATACAAAAGAGTTCAGGAAATCTGTCCACACGCTAAGACCTAGGAATCCACCTGGGGGCCTGGATTCCATGACAATGTCTTACATGAGTCCAGCTGAATACCTAGAGCTCATAACAATGCCTCCCACGAATCCAACTGGAGGCCCAGAGTCCATGACAACGTCTCATGCAGGCTTGTTTCACGGATCTGTACTGGGAAGGCCCCAAGGTCAGTGATGGAATCTAGGAAGTCTGTGCCAGCAGGATGAAGGATCGGTGCTAGCAGGCGAGGGATCTGTGCTGGAGCCAGGAAGTGATGCTCAGAAGAACCAGAGCTCCCCTAAAAGGTACCACCGCTGTCCCCAACAACAGTGAGTTCCCAAGCTCCTCCAGTGATCAAGATGGCCGAGTTCCCGTCAGGGAAATCAGTGTAGCAAGCTTCTCCTGGAGACCAGCCGCGCACCATCTTCCTCTCCAGAGGCAGGAAGTGATACTCAAAGTAAGGACCAGTGAACCAAAGCCATTCTCAGTGCCACTGAGGTCCCGAGCTCCTTGGAGAATAAAAACAGCAAAGTTCACCAGGAAAGCCAACATGACAACTCCTCCAAAACAACCAACAGTTTCCACCAGCTCCAACAGACTTTCTCAGCTCCCAACACCCAGAACTTTTCCTTCTCCAGTTGTGCCTCATACGCTGCTGGCAACAATCCCCAAGTGGGCCTCCCACACCCAGCACCACGCTTACTCAGTTCAGCTGGGGGTTATAAGCTGACCACCAGTTATCAATCCGCTACACTTGGTATAGTTGGTCAGTGGTTTCCATCCTTGGGCAGTGTCACTCCAACAGCTCCCAGTTTCCACATTCCTCATGTGGCCCAAATCACAGATTTTTCTGCATAGCTATATGGCCTGTGAGCTTAGGAGGTACTCCCGTTGCTACAGAGCCCCCCTGTCTGTACATCACAGGCTGTGGGCCATCTCCCAACCTGAGGCCTATCCCTGGTCACATTGATAAATGAGAAAATCACACAGACCACTGAGCTTTGTTCTTGATGTAGGCAGCAGGACAGAGCTTCAAGCAGACCACTAGACTTAGGGCTACCACTTTCAGATCAAATCACCTCTGAAAGTCACAGACAAGCAGTTGGCTTCTCTCTATGGAGTAGGAGGCCCCTGTGTCCTCCTTGGCTTGAACTTAAATTTGCTCAGGAGATGTGTTCTAGGCCGTGCCCTCTCTACAGTTGTCTTATGGCCATCGCTCACCAGTCACTGTGGTAGGATGACCCCAGAGACCCTGAAGTATTCTGTAGTTCAGTATTAAATAGGTAACCCTCCCAAATGGCTTCTGATTAAACCCTCTTCAATATGGCAGATGCAGTGAATTTCTTCTCCAACTCTAGCCTTCCATGCAGAAGAATAACTTTCATAGTAAAACACCATGCTACTTTTGCAGTTTACAGTGGCCACAGGCTTTTCTTGAAGGTAGCCTTGCCAGCAAGGGCTGTCGTTCCTTTCTGGAGTTGTGAATCCTCGCAGAATGTGCCTCGTATCGGCAGACAAGTCTCCCCCGGGAGCTGTGGTGTGCATTCTCGGCTGCTTCATCCTTCTCTTTGCATTACGTTCTGTTTCTCCAGCTCCCCAGTTAGCTTCAGTTTTCTTGTCAGCTTCCTCCCAATTCCTGGAGATCTGCTTTTTTCTCCTCACCAGGTTGTTGTTTTCTGGGTGTCGATTCCAGGTCCTGGAGAGGCTATATTTTGCTACCAGTCTCTACTCTGCCACTTTTATCCTGTCCTTTCCAAGTATTTTAAAATTGCTTGAGTCAAAAAGAAGCATAGAAATTAAGCAACTAGAAAATAAACTACAAAGAATTAAAGTGAATGATGTTTAGTTCTGAGCAATTTGATTAGAAGGGGAGTGATTATATAAAGCAAGGCCTTACAGATAGGTAGACGGTTGTAGTAAGAAGAAATAGCTTCTGGAGGTAGCATAAGCAGGAAAGCCTACGTGGGAGGCAACACGCGACAAGAAGCCCAGCAGCTGGCTGGCCCATGAGATACCGGCATTGGAATGGCGTGCAGGAATCTGTTGCTTTAGTTTCTGCACATAGAAAGTGAAGAAGCAAATAAAGGATCCTTCCGTGAAGAATATACATCCACTTTCTTTTAAATAGCAAGCAGAGGTTGAAGACATTTCACAGTGACATTTTTGAAGTGACTGTGTCTTCAACTGTATCCGTGACTCGTCTTGTCTTGGTTGTTAACGCCATGGGAAGGTCAGGCCAGTCAGTTCATGTTGCAATACTGCTCTTCTAAGAAAAATGAGAAATACCACTTTACAACTTAGAAAGTGATTTTATACCCCACTTAACACTAATGCTGAATATTCAAATGATTGATAGAGTCCTTAGAAAAAAATAGCTGGGCTTGTATATGGTTAAAAGGACAAATTCAAGTGTTCACAGTGGTAATATAGTCAGTGCTCCTATAGCTTTGAACTAGAAAATGTAACCCCAATAATTGGAAGTTACACTGGGAACTGCGGAGTCCTGAGGGGCAACACTGTTTTTATACTTCATTCTGTGTCAGGAACAATGTGAAATGTTTTCTGGCCCAAAGCCTTGATTGTACAATTTAAATTAATGATGCTATAGAGAATCTATAGACTAGAAGTTAGTATTTTGATACTGTTTTATTTGATGTTTTAAGAGAGCCATCATTGCCGCCTTCCTTTTGCTGTGATTCTTACTGTGTTAGCAGTTGCATAGCTGGTTAGATTAATGGACGATAATGAGTCAGTGTTTGAGACGATGAGGCTTGTCTCTTGTCCTTTTCTCTATGAAATTCTGATTTGTGGTGAGTGGCTCAGAACACTCAGGTTTGAATTATTCTGCTCATGCAAGATGTCCTTTATTAAATAAAGATGATGTTAGTAATTCTTAAGTCAGTAGTTTGCATCAGTGTTACTCTTTGCTTATAGACCTAAAAGGTTTAGCACTTTGATAGAAGACACTGAGCAGCCCCTGCTGGGGGGACACCCCAGTCCACCCCTATTAAAGGGGTGGCTTCCGTAGGTGTTTATCACTGAAAAGCATTGGCCCACATGTCTTTAAAGCTATTACTTGTTAAGCAGATATATAGCCTTTTAACTATCCATGTATCTAAGAGCTTCTAGGTCCTCTGGACTGATGCTGTTGGTAATCATTTGAATTTGATTTATACCCATATGTAATTTATATCAGAGAAGTTTAAGAAATTGTCCTTTGTTCATGAAAACCTATTAAAAAATTAGCCCCATCTACTAGTTGAATAAGAAGCAACCAGATATGTTCTTTTAAAAACACTAATTTTATATCCAAAATGAAATTTCTTTTTTTTTTTCCATTTCAGTGTAAAACCTGCTCTGAGCCAAAGCAGATAACCAGTTCATCTGCCATCTATGACAACCCTAATCTCATCAAACCAATCCCAGTGAAACCCAGTGGCAGCCAGCAGCAACATATACCTCCTGGCCAGGTACACGGCCTCTGCACAAGTTCTAAAGAACCTTCACCCACAAGGCACTGGGGGAGTGCCTGGTGCTGCTGTTGTAGGATGTTTAAGAGAGATTCCAAATTCAAGAGTCTTCATATTCATGACTTACTTTTCTTAGAAGGGGGTTAAAATTTTTACTTTGGATAAAGGTTATAGACTTGAACACCTTAAAAGATAATGTATTTTTAAAAACAACAGACAACTGATCAGAAGGTCAGAAGTGACAGAAACATTACTCACTGGGTCCATATTCTTCTAGGGTAGGCAGTTCCCAAGGCCACTGAAAAAAGCAACCAACTGGGCAGCAAAATTTAATGTGGCATTGTTGAGCACCCCTTTGTGTGTGTAGGATGGGGTGCCTATGCTCAGGGAGACCGGGGCAAATCAGTGTAAAGCTTCCCTGTAGACCTAGTGACTTGTCATTGTATCTGCCCTCTAAAACATAAATGTTACAGCAGCTTTTGTATCGCTGTGTACGTATATTATATGTATGTATTTCAGAATAGTACAGCAATAACAAAGCTTATTAAGCTGCAGGCCCCATATTGATTGTAAATATAATATGTCTGTGTGTTTTATGTGGTTATTCCTAATTAAAGGGTTTTTTTTTTCAAAGAACTAGTTTAAATCGATTCTGAAAATGCACATGGAGCCAAAAGGAGTAAAGTCTAGCTAATGAAGGCCTTCCATTGAATTTTTCAAAAAAGAAGTCCTTTCTAATTCTTTTAGCTTTTCTTTTATTGCTTTCCATGGAGTTTTTATTATATTTAGTAGAAAAACCAGAATATATTGACTTTAAAATGGAGCTCTTGTTTTCTTAGCGTAGCAGTGGAGAAGGCAGCAGAAGCAGGTAGAGTTACACAGCAGAGAGAAAGGAGCCGTGTAACTGGCTGGGCCGCTATGGATTGTATGTATCTGGTGATTTCTCTAAAGGCCACTGGTGTATTGTTGAAAAGATCAAGTTAGATTAAACGACATAGCTTCCTTTCCAGCCCTGAGTTTCTAGCATTCTGTGAAAAGCCTCCCTCAGGACCCTCATCTGTGCTCCTGTGCTCTCTCAGTGCCTCTTGCACTCTGCAGGCTTAGGTGCACTTGTAGAGATTGTGCACCTTTCAGCGTACGTAATTTTACACCACAGTGGGCCCCAGTCTGGGCCCCAGGTCTCCCAAGGGTCACAAGCCTATTTTATCAGTCAAAAGATATCAAAATATAACAACTCTCTTGGGGGTGGGACGGGAGAATACTGCAAAAATCTTTGACGTTAAAAAGAAAGTCTCCAGGGGCTGGGGATATAGCTCAGTGGAATAAGCGCCTGCCTAGCAAGCGCAGGGTCCTGAGTTTGATCCCCAGTACCGCAAAAAAAAAAAAAAAAAGTCTCCAATTTATCAATTTTATGTTTTTTGTCTCCTCTAATTGATATTTTGCAAATAGAATAAATCATCAGGTAAGTTATACTTAATAGCCTCACCATAACATAATTATATGTGGGCCTGTTTTCAGATATCTTTATTTTTTTTAGATTTTAGATCCTGAACCCCAACACTTATCCCTGATAGCCCTGTTTGGAAAACAAAACAAAGCTACCAGTCAGGAAACCGTGGAGCCCCCAGAAAGCGTCCCCCAGCAGCAGCAAGAGAAGCTTACAGTCCGGCCGGGCATTGTGCGCTCCCTCTCCTATGAGGAGCCCAGAAGGCTCTCACCCCCTGTGGAGAAGCAGCTGTGTCCAGCCATTCAGAAACTCATGGTCAGGAGTGTGGACCTGCACCCTCTGTCAGAACTGCCTGAACAGAGGCCCTGTGAGAACGGCAGCGCCTATCCTGCAGGGGAAGTTGCTGCTACATTAACTCAGCAAGGGTCTCCCCATAACATCAGAACTGTGCATGCTGGACACAGTGCTTCTGGGACCCAGAACTTGCTAGAGAAGCTCCAGAGTGCCCCAGAACCAGCAACCAAGTGTGATGCCAGCACACCAGCACCCACCAACCTGGCTGCCCCTGGTACCCACAGAGCCCTCTCTGCTGCTACCCCTGTGGCTCCAGTTCAGGGTCTGGCACAGCCACAGCTGGTATATTTCGATACCTCTCATGCACCTCAGATGCTAGGACATCAGGCTCACAATAAGGGACAGTACACATTGCCGAGACAAACTCTGCCACTGGCCGGCAATCAGACAAGCAGTCCTGGGGTGCTCTCCCCTCAGGAGCTGCTAAGAAGGCTCCAGCTAGTGCAGCAGGAGCAGCAGCTGCAGGCAGCTCCCCGGCCAGCCCTGGCCGCCAAGTTCCCTTCAGTGACCCCGAGCTGCGGGACAGGGAAGCCCTTGGAGTCCTGGATGGGCAACACATCCAGCACAGAGAAGCAGGCTCCTCTTCTGCAGGTAAATGTCTTATCAACTGGGGAGTAAGGGTGGGGTGGTAAATGTGAAAATTACAACCTGCTTCTCTGCTGTGGGAGGCCACAGATTACACACCTTTCTATTTAGAATTGGGTACCCAAAGCCACCTCTGTGCATCTTGTTGTCAGTCACTTTCCCATTCTGCCTGGAAGAAGAACCTTCCCTTTGCCTCACAGTCTAGGACTCCCTCCTTTAGAGTTACTTTATTTGTAGAGTTAAATCTGTATCATTTACAAGGCCCAAAGACCAGTAGACGCCAGAAAAACCGCTAGTCTTTGACTACAGAAATTTATGATGGTCTGCTTTAAAAATCACTCTGTGATAGCAAACATCTGACTTGTTTCTTAGTGCAGTTTGTTATTGCTTGTTCATTGATTTAGTAAATGCCTTGAGTACTTCCTACATCTTAGGCATTGTGCTACACAATGAAGGAGCAAGCAGGCTCTCTACCTCCTCAGAACCCACCGCCCTGTAGCTCCATGAGGCAACCAGAAAATACCTAGTAAAGGTAGAGGCTATTTTGCTTGACCTCTGGATCATTAGTATAACTTAATGAAGGTCACGGGCAGGGTAAATATGTCACCCACCTCCATTCTTCCCCAAAAATCTGCCAGAACGTAAAAATTTGTATGAAGTGTGATCAAAATAGATGGTGAATGTTTGAATTTTTAAAATTCATTACAGTAAAAGACATGTTGCCATTAATCCCCCTCACAGTCCCCCTTACTGTAAGCATGCTTACTGGTCAGGCTTGGCACTTTCTTAGGCCGTTTTGGAAATCCTCTTTCATGACCATCTTTACAAGATATGATCAAAAATATCATGAACACTGCTGCTGATTGCCATCCCATGGAAAGTCAGCCTTGTAAAAACATTACTGTGTGTCCTCATCCACTGTATTCACTAGACCTGGCACTGTAACTTCCAGGTCTTCCCCAAAGTAAAAATGACTATGAAAGGTAAAGATTTTGAACTGATTCAGGAAGTTGAGGCAGCTACAACAGCACAACAAAAGATACAAAACAAGACTTACAGAGCTGCTGCAGAAAACGGCGAAAGTATGGGTGAGTCCAAAACTAGGGAGAGTGCTATGAGGAGATTAAGAATTACATCTCTTTTACTGTAATACATTTTTAAAAAATTAAATATTCACCATGTTTTTCAGTCATACCTTATAAGTGATCTTTCTGGGAAGATGGAGCTTTGTATCCATCAATAACCGGAAGCAGCAAGAAAACCACATGCTGTCAGTCATCTGCCTGCGGGAATAGCTGGAGATCTGACCTCGCCCCATTCTCCCCTGGATTGGGGCAAATTGACTGGGTTTAAAATTGGACAGTTCTCTCTACTTATGGATAATACCATTGGTCTTTTTGACAGGTTTTGTCACATGATTTATAATAGTTCCTCAGAAATTGTTTTACTTTTTTGAAAACAAAGATCTTAGGCATGTTCTGTAAGTCTCTATGTATGTACAAACCTGAATCAAGGTATTCTCATTTCTTTCTTTTAAAATCCCAAGTCTGAATGCCTTCTACTGTAGAAACGGTGCCTCATTTTACAAGTCTGAGGCACAGACGGAGTCTTGCCTTCATTCTAATGTAATATTGTACCCCCTTTAAAAAAAATGTCTTTTTTTCTTGCTCTGATGATTTAGGATCAGAAAATTAGGATTAATAGGCTGACTTTAAATTTCTGCATATAAAATTCTCTTTTCAGTAGTCACAAATGTCAAGAGCCAAGTAAGGAAAGTGTACATTCTGCCAGCCCACGCTGTGCTCCTCCTGGTGCTGTGGCTCCTGCTCTGTGGAGTGTCAGTTCTTAGCACCTCTCCTGAAAATATCAGGGACGAGCAAAAAGCAACAAACAACCTGTCTCCCTCTGGGCCATCTTCTGCCCCAGAAGATATGCAGGGACTGATTACCAAATTACAGGAACTTGTAGACAGCTTGCTTCTCTGCCCACTTCAGCTGAGTTCTGTGGGGCTCCCTGAGGCTGAAAAGCAGCATCCCTCTCTCTCACCTGAGCTGGAAGCACAGCAGCTGTAGGAGTCAGTCAGATGGGGATCAGAATGTCACTTATATAAGTGGAACAGCCACTGGAGAACTTAGTTTTAGGCCTGTCAGCCCAGCAGGGTAGACAGATTCCCCCACACAGGTCAGTGGCAGCACCCCAGCAAGCAACTTTAAGGTACCTGTGCCCAACATGGCAGCTGGGAGGAGCAGAAACACAGCAGGTCCAACTGGTAGAGAAACAGAAGAGTGGACCCTGTAAACCAGGTTCCCTCCCGGTGACAAGGAGGAAGGCAGCAGAAGGCAAGAGAGAGTTGCTGCCCTTTCACAGACAGCCGGGCTGGAGACGGGTGCCTCGGAGGGACACACTGCCACTTACCTGTGCGGTTCGACCTCCAGCTCGGGGAGGACAGCGAGCAGGCCCTGGTTCATGTAGCCACATAATGAGGAGAAACCCAAAACATAAACCACCACCTAGGGGCCAGGCTTCTATGCACGGGCAGCACTCAGCAGGGCAGTTGGCTCCCAAGCAGCCTTGTGGCCGAGAGGGAGAACACGTGGAGAGGCAAGGGGGAGCCAGCTGTCCCAGCAGCTTTCCCACCCAGGGGACCTCGGGACAGTTAGCACCTGGCTCCCCTGAGCCTCTCAGCCCTGCACTTGGCTCCTGAATCCTGCTTTCTGTGTCTCTGCTATGAGCAGGTCATCTCGCCTCAGCACATCCCAGCTACAGTGGCTCCGTCTGTGCTCATGTCCCCCATGATATTCACACAAGCCACCTGTGCACCACCAAGGGAGAGAGATGGCGGGCTCCTGCCCCTGCAGAGCCCAGAGCCCACCGTGGTTGCCAGCAGCCCACTCACCAGGCCGCAACTCCAGGAAGCACTGCTGTACCTCATCCAGGTGAGGGGCCACCACATCTTCCTCTCACCTTCCCAGACTTGTTGAGCTGCTGATGTGGTTGTGATTCTCAGGCAGCTGCTGCCTGCTTAGTGTGCTGCGCCAAGAAGAGGGCCTGTGTAACATGCACCCTCCACCCCAGCAGCTCCTGAGTTCACAGAGCTGGACAGCATTTAGAATAGGAACGGTGGCTTTGGGCACCTCAGCCCTTCGGGGAATTTGTAACTTGGAGGATTGGCTGAGGCCTTCCGGCCGTCAGCCATCAGACAAGAAGGAGCCCTGCACAAGTGAGCAGGCAAGCACTGAGGACACGCTGGGTGCTGTGTGCCCATGCAGAGCACTGGGGTCTCTTCTGCTGTCAGAAGAGCCCCAGGGGCCACACTGGGCAGCCTATAGGGCATGGAGGGAAGCACGAGCTGGCAGTGACTGCTGCAGGCGGTCTGCACCTGGACTCCTCGGCAGCTGCTTGTCTATGAAATAATAACAACAACAACGAGAGCCAACACACCGTTTTATGCCAGGCACTACTTTCCTTCCATTTAATTTTTGGCAGCATTGAGAATTGAACCCAGGGCCTTTGCACTGAACTGTATCCCCCACCCTGTTAAGCATGTTTTCAGACAGTCTTGCTAAGTAGCCCAGGATGGGCTCAAACTTGCCACCCTCTGTCTTGGCCTCCCAGAGTGCTGGGGTCACAAGTGCGCCCCCTAGTGTCTGGCAGCCAGCCTCTATTTTACGCACTTTATACACACCCATTCAGTCCTTAAACAAAACACTGTTCCTTCTCCTAACTTACAGACAAGGACACTGGTGCTAAGTGACCACCCTGAGGTCACAGAAGCAGTAAATGAGCAGAGTGGGGCCCCTACCCACTCTGACTCTAGAGGGCACCCTGCCCCTGCACTGTGCTGTGCGTTATGCGACCGGCCCCCACATCTTGCCTAGCGCACCCAAGAAATCAGTGATGGGCCTTGGAAAGGGGAAGACTTCCAGGCAGACAGACTTCAGACATCTCATTTACCGTGTTTATATATCTTTGTTAGACAGTCTTTAATATTTGTGGTACTTTGCTTAAGTATCCAGTGACTTAGAATGCAGCCTAGCCATTTTGCAGTCACTTCATCTACTTAAAAAGATAACAGAGTCTTAGTAAAAACATTTTTAAAAAAAGATATACTTTAAGAATGAAAGGGCTGGGCTTGATGATGTGTGCTTATAATCCCAGCAATCCCAGCAATCTCAGCACCTAGGAGGCTGAGGCGGGAGGATTACCATGCATTTGAGGCCAGCCTGGGCTACATAGTGAGACCCTGTTTCAAAAAAAAAAAGATGAAAGGAATGAGGTTGAAAGTCAGCATCTGCATTTGAAAACATAATTTCCTGTAAATCAGCAATGAATGAATGAAACATACCAATGTATAAATACCAATATTTAACAACTTTGTTATATGTTTATATATTAGCAGTATAATAGTATTTCTACTCTTTAAAACTATTATGATAAGTCCATGAGAATTTAGAAAGACCATCTGCAAACTTTACTGTAACAATGAAAAGAAAAATAAGATTAAGGTTAGTTTCAAAGATCCATACCTTTTCTGGTTCATTCCATACAGGTCACATTGTCCCAAGATTCTTTACATGGCTACTTAGAAATTCTATTCCTGTTCCCTCCACTCCCTGCATACGTTTTACTTTTCCCCATGCCCTAGTCATTCTTGCCCTGCTGCACTGTAGAAGTCGCCCAGGCAGTCTGTTTTCAGTCCTGGTTTAGGACAGAATCTCATGCATAGAGACTTGTGGCTACTTCATAGGAAAAACGGGCAACATCACTCTTTTTACCACATGTGAATGATGCTAACTGTGTGTGGAGTGCAAAGATGTGACATGTGGGTGAGCTGCTAAAGCTTTAAAGGATTTGAGTAGGAGGGAGAAATCTCTAGCATTAAAAACCCAGAAGGCCCCTGATCTGACCCATGATTACTGCACCTCTCACCCTTTAGCCTGGCAAAAGAGCCCAGGGACTACCAGCCCCCGCTGCTGCCCACTTGGCAAGGTCAGAAACCTTCCACAGCTCGTGGGAAGAATGGCATTGGCTTTGATAAGCTACCAGTTAAGCATATTGCAGATGAAAGTCCTAGTTACTGCCCAAAACAAAATATACACATGTGGACAACTTGGAGGACCTTTAAGAACAACCAGCAGTCTTTCACTCCAACCTGGAGACACTCTGACCTCGGTTGTTTCCTTCTGACCTACCAGTCTGCTGGGATTCAGTGTCTCTTCATGCAGCAAAGCCAGGTTTTCCATGGGTAACCTTCTGCCTGCAGCCGCGGGGCGGGGTGGTCCTTCTGTGCCGTGATGAGCACTTGCTGCTTTACGTATTGACCACTGAAAGCCGGCAGCTCTGTGCCAGACTTACCTGCTGCCCCACTTAACATCCATGCACACAGCATAGGTGAGAATCTTAGTGACAGATGCCAAGGCCTGGGAGGGGTGAGGGGGGGGGGCTCAGTGGTAGAGTGCATGCCCGGTATGCATACGGCCCTGGGTTCATCCTTAGCCCTAAATAAATAAAATATGTTTTTAAAAATCAGATGCCAGTTCATGTCTAAGAAAGGGATCTGCCACCTAAATTTCATTCCTTTGGGCCTTTTGATCTTGTTTTCCAGAATGACGACAATTTCCTAAATATCATCTATGAAACCTATTTCTTCAGCATGACACAATCAGCCATGAAAAAGACTATGTGAAAGCAAATCCTTTGAAAATATGATTTTCAGGGTCCTTACAGATCTCCTGCATGAGGCTTTTTCATGTGAAGTGGTATGACCTAAAATGTTTCTTCCTTTTTAAAAAAAAATTGTAATAAAATGTCAGATGTTTTTTGTATAGCCAAGGGGTTTTTGTTTTTCTTTTTAAGATTCACATTCTTCAACACACCTGGTAAAGAATTAAGTGAGTAGAAAATGTTTTCGGCCAGGTCACACAAAATGCCAAACCTGAATCATTTTTTCCTACATGTGTAGGCCGTCTGAAGAAGAGTCGGGCCCTCCGCGGGAAGGGCTGTTCTCCAGGCTCGCTTCCTTCACGCGTTAATAGCTCTGGTTATTCCAGCAGTCTCCTTGTGCTGAGTGTGGGGCGCCACAGCACCTGCCCACCACCAGGTGGCACTGTCACCCCACAGGCTCACCTGTGAAGACTCAGGCACCTTCAGAATTAATCATGGTTTTCTTTTAGCAGAAAAGTAAACCTTTAATTTGTAACAATCCAGTTGGCATGTTTTACCCAGGCTTTAAAGGGAAATTATTTCTGGAGATATTTATAGCTAGTTTCTAGAGGATGGTTTTTCTAGGAGTCAAAAAAAAGGGCCCAGCTTTCCAGCAACACTTCCTTTTCCCTAGCTCAGCTTGTTCCTTTTGGACCCAGTGGCAGGATGTGTCTGCCTGTGCTTCCAGCCGAGTGCTCTATGCCTGTCAGCCAGGTGTGCCAGGGAGGGGTCACAGAGGGCCACAGAGCCTCTCCTCAGTCTTGGAGAATAGACTGGGAGCGCTCAGGAGCAGAATGGTAAGGGTCTCTGAGCTCAGCGGCAGATTGGTGCCTGTGTTCACAGAGATGAGGAGCTTAATCTTGGAAGGAGGCAGCTGCACCCTTGCCAAGCTGTTCAGGCCCCAGAGAGTCCATATGGGAATTAGTCCTTGCTGAGCATTAGTAATAAATAAAGCTTTGCATTTCTATAGTCCTTTTTATTCTGGACTCATAAAAGGATCTTTAGATTACTGCACAGCAGAAAGGTTTTCATCTCATTTTATAGGTCATAAACTGGAAGCCTGGAAGAAAATAAGTTTCCGTAGTTTCTGATGCGCCGACTTGGATTTGAAGCTTTAGACCTTTGTTTGGCTGCACCATCAGGCAAAGGGTTTATTAGAACACTTAGTCCTCCGCTGGAGGGAACTTTTCTTCTAAGGAGAAAAGGTGGGCAGACAAAGAATTGACTTTTCCTGAACCCTTGTTCTGCACCATGCTTTGAGAAGCCTGCAGTGTTTCCTCCCACGTTGGTAAGGGACAAATTCGTCTGTTTCTTTGACATCTCTACAACATCCAACATGGTGAGAACACATGTGAAGCTGTAACAAAATGCGTGAGATTAAGAATTACGTGTGTATCTCATCCAGAACGGGGTAAAGGGAAGACACACATGGATCTGTTATCCCCAAGCGATGATAATAGTGTTGCTTTGGCAACACATCTACTAAAATTAAAACAAAACCAATGATGTACTTTACTGCTGGCCAGTCTTTGTAAAAATCTATTTAAGAGCCATGAGGGTTATCAGTAGAGCACTTGTCTAGCATGCATGAGGCCCTGGGTTCAACTCTTGGCACCACAAAGAAATAGTATAAAACATTTAAAATCTGTTTGATTTTAATGAGATGTTTCAAGTCGATTCTCTAGGGAGAGATGAGTTACATTCTTAATATTTCTAATATATTAGCCATGATGAATGGCTAATTTTATGATTATTTCTCCTTTTACTTCAGTACTGAATAGATACGTAACAGCAGCAACAGCGTCTCATATCAAACAAAGGCCCTGTGACGAAGTGACAGACGTGGTCAGACGGCATGCAAGCTTCACTAGGACCATTCTAGGTCGACATCACAGTGATGTATTTTGAAAATACTATGTTCTCTGTCCCTGACTGGAATGAACCACTTTAAAAGTGACAGGCCCACTTCACTTAAACCAAAGACGAAGGCTTCCAAGGGGCAGGCAGGAATGGAACACTTACTTCTTCTCTGCAGCCGGGCAGATGAGAGCCGCCTTACACAAAGGGCTTTCTCTAGAGAGTTCAAGAAATAGATCAAAAGGGTTATCTAAGGCACCCAAAGTTAGATTTCACATCTAAGTTAACTTCTCCTCTTCCCACTCTCATCCTGAACTCAGAGACCGTCACGGATGTCACTCCTAGGTGCCTCTGGCTCCCAGGCAGCAGTTTCAACCTAACTGGATGTCAGGTGGAATTTCAGGGTGACACACCTGTCAGTACAACAGCTATGAATGTCTGCCTGGGTGGAATCACACAGGCCAAGCTGCCCGGAGTAGGGGGCAGTGTGTAGCCTTGGTGTCAACTGGACTTGCCTTTGGCTCCCGGCCAGGTGGGCCTTTGGAGACACTTTCTTATTTATACAACAAAACGCCCTCCCCAAGGGCTAAATGGGTACCACATGCCGGGACAGGCCTTCATGCCCTGCATGTGGAGCTGTAGTGCTTCCTGCCTGCAGGGTTTGTTGTTCCCAGGACTCCAGCACGGAGAGACCTGCAGCTGCCAGAGGGACTGCATCTGCATTCACCACCACTAAGTATCGGGTCTGATGCTGGCCCACTTCACTGTACCATCTTCTCCCCTTCAGTTCTCATCAGTAACGGGAGAACAGTGACACCTCTTCCTTACAGAGAAGGGTCCGCCAGCTCTTTAAGTCAAGGTATCGGCACAAACTAAAACAATACTGCTCCGCAGGGTCCTGTTGCTATGACAAATACCTGCGATAAACCCACCTTGAGAAGGAAAGGCTTATTTTAATCAGTTTCAGAGGTCTCAGGCTACAGTTGAGTCTTTCGCCTTTGGGCCTGTGGTGTCCCAGTACATTATGCCGGAAAGTCTGCAGTATAGCGAAGCTGCTTATCTCATTGTAGTGGGATGCAGAGAGACAGAAGGGGTCGGGGGTCCATACCCCCTTAAGGCACACTCCCAATAGCCTAACTTCCACTAGCCTCATCTAAAGCTCCTGCCACCTCTCAAGAGCATCACAGGCTGGGGGCCAAGCCTTCCACATCTTGGCCTCTGGGGGACATTTAAGGTCCCAGCAGTAGCATAACCCACTTTACTAGCAAAGCCAGAGAAAGCAGTGCCAGTCCATAGGTTTTGCAGTCCTTGAAGATTCTCCTGAAGATGCGTACTGCTCAGTCTCCTCATTTAGAAGGCCTGGCATAGAGATCATTGTGTGAGAGAAACGTGTTCGCATCTCTGAGAACTACCTGGTGTCGGTACAGAGCTCTGCTGCTATTTAGCCACCTGAACTGGCTCCTTCCAGCCCTTTCAAAACAAAGGGCCAAAGGCAGAACACCCCCACACTGATCTAGGAAGACACAATTGTTGGTACCTGGTAAATTCCTGCAAACTTCTCATACCCCGGGATGGAAAGGATTCTGCTTGCTTGCTCTTGAATAAGAAGGGTGCAAGTCAGAGAAGAAAGTGCTTTTCCTCTTAAAAGAAACGCGAACGTCTGAGTGTATAAGCCCTCTTCCACTCCTGTGGGTGTTGAATCCAACAGTTCCCACACGTGAGGGCATCTTCCCTGGTGTGTGTGATACTGAGGCTGGGAGGTGTCATGTCAAAAGCCTCAGCACCAGGCTCTGCTTGGGCCCAACCATATGTCAGTGCAGAGGCAGGCAAAGCAACTAGCTGAAAAGTAAACTGTGAAGACAGTTCTTCCTCTGCAGGGATGGGGTGAGCAGGGCTGGAGGTGTGGGGTGAAGATTTGGGAATGTGGAGTGCAGACTGCATGGAAGACAGGCTGCCTGCGCATACTTGGCAGGAAGAACACTCAGACAGTGCCTCCCCTATCCAGCCAGGGCCTCTTGCCCTCTTTTCAAAGACAGCTTCTTCCCAGCTCTGGACCACGGAGCCATCTTTAAGGTTAAATTTATCATCTGCAGCCGGCAGGTTGCAGCGACGCCCCATTGTGTCACATTGGCTGGCTGCACATGCTGATGAACCTGCCCAGTGTTTTGCTGAATACTTGACTTTCAGATTCCTAATGTTCTGCTCCCCACTCTCTTACAATTAGGGGAATGAGGGGTGGATCCGAATCCTTGGTATATTTAACTCAACCTTGGATATCCAGATAGATTTTCACCAAATCAAGTTATGACTAATGTCTTCCAACAGCTTAGAGCTTTGAGAAAAGTACACAAATAAAAACTGTGTGCAGACTGTGGCCTTAAAACATCAGAGGGGAGGCGAAAAGCAGATCCCTGTTGGTAACTCCTGCTCTGCAGGGGCCGGGCAGTGCAGGCGGCACCATGGCTCTGAGCCGACTCTGGGCACAGCTTGGACCAAACGCCTGGAGCAGATGAAGAGGGGAAACGTAAGAAACCCAGACCCGGACAGGTTAACTGAAGGCACAGCAGGGGGCGTGCACACACAGAGCTCCAAATAGTCAAGGAAAAGGGTGGGAGACTGCAGAGATGGAAGCCAAAGCCTACGCATTTCCTGGAAATCTGAGGACTCAGACCAAAGGCACTGAGCACCTTGGAAAAGTCAAGGTCAAGCGTGCCACTGAGGGCCACTCAAGGAGGAGGTGGGAGCCCAACCCCGGCTCTCGAATGGCTGAACAGCCAAAGTCTAGACATTCAGTGGTCCTATGATGGACCAGCTATGTACACTAGCGACTCTGGAAGCTCTAGCTCCTCCAAGAGATGCGTTCTCACTTCCTGCCACCTCTCTGACAGGCACTGCTAGGCTCGTCTTTTTGCAGCACATCATTTTAGGGTTCAAAGCACCAGAATGGCAATCCCAAAAACTAGCCTGCTATGAGCACTTTATTCGATGTAGAGTAGTGCGAGGAACACTGTACTTAGAGACCCAAAGACCCAGATTCTAGTCCTACCACTTCCTGTCTGTTTCTTTACCACAGACGAGAAAGTTATCTTCTGTACTGCATTACATAATAGTTCATAAATTCTCACTTGGCTCAGGACCATGCACACTCCACATTGATGTCCGGTGCATACAGTGTCGCATGCAGCCTCAGCTTGGATGTAGCTAGCCTTTGTTATTGCCACTTGTGGATCTATCACCTATGTGCCCAGGATTGTTTTGGATGCTTTTGACATTTTTTGGCCATAGTACTTCTCCAGGGTGATGAGGTCCTTAAGCTTTATTTCTGCTGTGTGAATAGATCTTCCCTCAGTATGCCCAGAAGCTGGGAAATGGGCTTGACAGAAAATCCATAGTGAGCCCTGAAAGGATGTGGACCTCTATTTTGTAGCAAAGGGACCTGCCTCTGTGTGAATGGCCTTACCTCATTAAATCACAGTCTTACCTTGGCCAAACTCAGTAATGTCAGCTGAGTGGCAGCTACTCCTGGCTTTGGGCTGCTGGAAGCTTTGCAGCTCCTCAGTGCTTCCCCGGGCTTCCTAGTCTTTCTTCTCTCAGAAGATGTTGGAGGAACAGGCTTTGTTCAGTTTCATCTATCTAGAAACTATGTTGTTTCCTCCATTACTTCTCAGGCTCTTCCCCATGTGCCACGTTTGGAATCACTTCGCTCATTGATTGAGGGACTGTGTACCACACCCTCTGTACTGGGGCCATGGATGATACCAGAGATACCGAGATGGGTCAGAATTGGTCCCTGCCCCAAGGGTCTCACAGTCCAGCTTGGGAGAAGAAGACCGGATAGGCATAGGGTGTTGTAAGGCACCTATAGCAAAAAGGAGGGCCAGAGAAGCTTTTCGGAAGAGGTGGTTCCTAAGCAGTTCTAAAACAATAGGTAAGAGTTGACAAAATGGAGGAAAGCAAGGGTTCAAAGTAAAACAACGTAAGCAAAGAGAGAGGCAAGAAGCATCCATGGTGTGTGGGTGGGAGGGCTTGGGTGGGAAGCAGGGGTGGAACACAAGCCAGTCAGTGTGGCTGGACCCTGGAAGACGGAGCAGCAGGAAACGTGGCTGGAGAAAGCGCAGTCTACAGCCTGTAGACGATGGGGAGTCACTGACGGAGTCACGCAGGAAGGACCCTTGTCAGAGTCCCATTTTCCCATCAGCCTCTGGCAGCTGAGTAAAGAGGAGAATAAGGGAGAGAAGGTGGAACGTTGTATTACTCAGGTTTCCAACGCTGAAAAAAATACCTGGGAAAACCAACTCATAAGAAGAAGAAAAAGAAAGCTATGAACTAAGAAAATCTCATGTCCTAACAGGTTCACTGTTGAGTTCTGTCAGAACTTTAGAGAAGCTCTAACATGCATGCTCCTCAGACTAATGGAATCAAAAGGGAAGCAGTACCTCTAAACTCACTCACTCAGCAAGCATTACCCTGACTCCAAAGACAGAAAAAGACGCCCCCCCCGCAAAAGAGAGGAACTGCAGACCAATCTCTTTAATGAATATAGATACAGAAATCCTTAATAAGATACTGCCAGACAGAATGCAGTAAATCATCAAAAGGATCCTACATCATAACCAAGTAGGATTTTGTGTAAGGATGACTTAACAAACATAAATCAATAAATGTAATTCACCATATAAATAGAAGCAATGACAAAAACCACATGATCATCTCAATAGACACAGAAAAAGCATTTGATAAAATTCAGCATCCATCCATGAAAAAATTTTCAAGAAAGCAGAAAAAGAGGATCTTTATGTAAACCTGATAAGGGCCCTCTATGACAAACCAACAGCTAACATGGCCAGAAGCAGAAACTTTCCCTCTTAAATAGAGAACAAAATCTGAGCAACTACTCTGAAGATAACAGTAAGTAACACAGCAACCATGTGATTTCCTGGGACCTTGTTCTGAAATTCTGTGACCCTTTTTATCACTTTTGTGTCATTTTACTTTTGTTATTTTGTTTCTGTTCTTTTCTCTTAAAAAAAAAAATAAGGAACAAGACAAAGATGTCCACTATCACCACTTTTATTCAACAGGAAACACTCTCGAAACACTAGCTGTAGCAATGAGAAAGGAGGAAGAAAGAAAAGGCATATGGGTGGGAAAATAAGTTACCATTATTCATAGACGACGTGATCCTCTGCATAGAAGACCCCGAGAATTCCGCTGAAAGACTCCTAGGACTAATAGCCAGACTCAGTAAGGTAGCAGGATATAAACTTGACAAAGTAAAACAGCATAAGCAAAAAGAAAGGCAAGAGGCATCTACTGTGTGGGGGCTTAAAAATCAATAGCAATACAACAACAGACTCACCATGACTATCATTAACCATAACAAATGCTGGTGAGGCTGTGGAGAGAAAGGAACCCTTCTTTTTTATTGGGGGGAGTGTAAACTGATACAACCGCCATGGAAATCAGTGTGCAGATTCCTCAAAAAACTGAAATATTCCATTTGACCCAGTTATTACCCTTTGGGGTATCTTCCCAAAAAGAGTTAAAAACATCCTACCACAGTGATATATGTGTTCCTGTGTTTGTAGAAGCACAATTCACAGCAGCTAAATCTTGAAATCAGCCTATATGCCCATCAGCAGATGAATGGATACAGGAAATGTGGTACCCAGACACAATAGAGTACTACTCTGCTGTTAAGAAAGATAAATTTGTGGCGGAAAATGGATGCACCTTGAGACCATAAAGTTAAGTGAAGTAAATCAGGCACACGAGCTTGTACATCAGCTGGTTTCCCTTATGTGACAACTTTAAAAGGGAAGAGCAGAGAGAAAAAAGAGAAAAGAAAAAAACCCTAAACACGTTCCTGTTACTGGTTCTGGTTTCGCTCTAACATGGGGTGAAAGCTTGCTTTGCAGGATTTACATTTCTGTGGATATGCTGAGGTCTGTTCTGAAAACAAAAATCCCAGACTAGGAGAACCTACGAAGATAGAGAGTAGCTCAGTGGTTCCCTAGATTTAGGGGGAAGCGATCGGGAGGTGACTGCTAAAGGTAGAGTGTCCTGATTAGGGAAAACAAAACTGTCTAAGTTTGGTTGTGGTTATAGCTGTGCAACTCTGGGAAGGTGCTAAAATCTATTCTTACATTTTCAGTTTGTAAGGCATGTGATATGCAAATTTTTAGTTTAATAAAGTTGCTTTTAAAAAAAAAAATAGGAAAGGCCCATGTGGGCTCCTGGTTTTGGATGTTTCGGTCCGTGCTCACTTGGCCCCGCGGCTCTGGGAGCCTATGGTGTGGAGCACACGGTGGAGGAGCTGTTCACCTCCCGGCAGCAGACAGGAAAAGCGGGAGAAGGTGCTGGACTTCCGCGTCTCCTTCAAGGGCCCGCCTCCCACCAGACCCAAGGGTTCTACCCCTCCTGACAGCACCGCGGCCGGGGGCCATGCCTTCCACACAGGGACCTCGGGGCACTGAAGCCCCACACTGTAACAGCTGTGAAGAGGCCGGCGGGAGCCTGGGCACAGGCCCAGCGGGAAAGGGTGATGAAGGTCTGATCAGAGGCAATGGCGGCTGGGATTTTTGTTGAACGAAGGAGGAGAAGGCAGAGGAGGAAGAGGTGGCAAGTATTTAAAATATGTAGGAAGCAAAATCAGTAAGATGTCTTTATGGATGTAAAAGAGAAATCAGAGATGACCACCAGGTTTCTTACATGGTTCACTAGGTTCATAATGAGTTTAAGTTGGAAATGCTGGCTAACTTGTTAATAATAATAATAATAAAATAATATCACCTATTAAGATTTTTATATTTACTAACTATTATTCCCAGACATTTTTCTCTTTTTTTTTTTTTGAGACAGGGTCTCACTATATAGTTCAGGCTAGCTTTTGAACTCACTATGTAGCCCAGGCTGGCCTCAAACTCATGGCAATTCTCCTGCCTCAGCTTCCCAAGTTCTGGAGTTACAGGCATGTGCCACCATACCTGGCCATGCTCAGACTTTAATATATTGCATTGTTTGTCCCTTACTAAAATCCTGCCATGCATACTATTTCTTTTCTTTGAAAGCTGAGGAAACTGAAATTCAAAGTTGATTTCTTCTTAATTGTACTGTTTCACTGACCCCTTTGGAGGCAATGTTCCTTCCTGCTGGCCTGAGTGCCGCTACCCTGGGAAGCAGCAGGTGGAATGGCTGTGTTTCCAGGTTGCTCAGGATGCGCGAGAGGCCCCTACACATACCTCCCCACACCCAGAACATTTTCTACCATTGACAGAGAAGAGAAATAGGCACACAGTGTGTGGTCTGGGCCCCACGGGGTGAGAGGGCAAGCACCAGAGGCCACAAATGCTCCCCTTTCCCCTCTCAGCCCTATCTGCTTGTGAACAGCCAGCACAGGGAGGTGGCCCCTGCTGAAGCAACAGAAGTCCCAGGAAATCGAGTCTAGTTTGTGCTGTGCTGCTGACCTCTGCGTGGTCCCAATCCCATTCCTGGACGTCAGTTTCTATATTTACAGAATAAGGTAGGAGGACTTGGTAATAACAGAACACCTCTTTGCAGTTTCAGACTCAATGGCCCCATGAGCCAAGGTCTTACTGTGGAATTCATACATGACAACAGCGTTATGCCACTGCTAGTCCAGTAGAGACAGCTTCTGGTTTGGGGACCTCAGATAACCTTCTCCATCTCAGTCTCTGGGTCCCTTCCTTCCTGCCACTATACCCCACTCTACTGGAGGAAAATAAGAAATAATTTCTCCACAGTGTAACTTTAACTGAAGCCTCTGAGGCATTCTCGGGGAATTTTACAGTAAACAGAGGCCCTTTCAGCCCTACCCGTCAGAGATGCTGCAGATTCGAGTGCAGCATCTTTCTTCTTTGGTGCTGTCAGTGGGGTGACCACATAATTCATCCAACTAGGATACTTCTGAGTGCGAAGTATTGATGGTGACACCAGACAGTAAGCATAAACTTGGACCATCCTTGGGGAAACAGGGACAAATGATCACCGTATATATCACTGTAGACACCCAGCCAAACATCCAGCCCAAGGATCCCTTGGTTTGGCCATGCAGCGGGGCCAGCCTTAGACTAAGCATCTAAAAGAAATTGGGCTGCAGACAAGCAGTCCCTTCTCAAGTCAGGAGCCTGTGTTGTGGGCCTGGTTGGCCCACAAGGACTGCGTGGCATACTGTGATGAAAGGCAGCTAGTGCGAACATTCTGAGCCACACTTTCCTCTGCTCAGTGAAGGGCTGGACCTCATGTAGTTTTTCCCATTCCAACACCCAGCTATCCAGCCCCCTCTCTCTGTTTGGGTTCTTCCTTTTTCCTTAAGATGCAAGATCACTGCCAGAAGTGACCACCAGTCTTACATGGAAAGTGGCCACTGCTTTCTCTGCCTCCACCAGCACCTGGACAGAGGCCAGCAGGGCGACGTTGCAGCTCCGTCCCCGCTTGGCTCTGCTACCAATCCCATCTGAGTTCCTTCCTCTCCTGACTCCCTGAGGGAGCCCAATACTGGTCCTCCACAAATAGTCACTGAGTGAACAGGTGGTTCTAGGCCTGTAAAGCTCTCCCCAGTGTGAGGAGCAGCCACATGGCCCTGCCCATTTCTCTCCAGTGCCCTCCTGGGCTCAGCTGAATGCAACCCTATGACCCCAACCAAAGTCGTGGTAGAAAATGTGGGCATGGAAAAGGACCCTGGCAGAGCATAATCCAGCCCTTTCAGCTCACTAAGGAAGACACTGGCCCAGAGAGGGATTGTAAATTGCCCCAGGGAGAGCCACTAGGGAATGGTGGAACCAGATCCCAAAGTGTGGGGTCCCCAATGGTGCTGCGTCCTGTGACTCAGGAGCCTTCCCCTAACATAGCACAGCCCTCTCTTCTCCACAGGAGCCTAAGGCTTCATCAACCTTGAGACGTCTGCATGTATTTATAAAGCTGCTGCTCCTCCTAACAGCATCTGAAAGCATTCTACAGGCATTAATTAAGGAAGGTTCACAGCCAGCCCAGAGGAAGGAAGCAGGAGTTTGGGGCTCATTAAAGAACCAGTTCCCCTGCTGGGAGACTCCCATGGTGTTTTTCATTAATTTTTCTGTCTCTTGCACGCACAAGTGGACACACAGGCACACACACATAGAGGCACACCTGCCCATGTATACACCACACATGTTCAAGTACACGTTCAGGCACATACAAACACACCCCTGCATGCATACACGCATATGCACACACACATGCACACCCATACACACCCTAGCCAGTTGCCAGCAGTCTCTGACCTCCTTCACAACAAACCTCTGCCAGCTCCATCCCAGGCAACCCCCAGCCTCATCCCCTGTGGCTTGCCTCCCACCAGTGGTGCCCAGTGGATGTTCTGCAGCCACAAAAAGGCAAGGCTGCTTCATGTCGCCTCACATGACCCTCACCGCACCCCCTCCGCACCACCTCAGTCTCCAAAGCGAATGTTCTGCATGCTTCCGCTAACACCCTCTCCATGCGGAAACAAAACCCTCTGCTTCCCTCCCAGCGGGGCAGTGAGGGGGGTCGTGGGGAGAGCTGGAGCTAAGAAGGAAGGCAATTCAGAAGCTGTTAGGCTGCTGATTAGTCTGCAGGGGCTGTGCTCACAAAGGGCCTTGAACAACAGAAATTTCTTGTCTCACAGTTCTAGAGGCCAGAAGCCCAAATCGAGGAGGCAGCTTGGTTGGTTCCACTGGAGGCCAGCAAGGAAGAATCTGCTCTGCCCTTTTTGCTAGCAATCTTTGGTGTTCCTTGGCTTGGCAAAATGTCACCCCAATCTCTGCTCCCCCTCTGCACATGTTCCCCCTCTGTGTATCTATGTCTAAATTTTTCCTCTCTGTGAGGACACCAGTCCTACTGGATTACGGCCCACTCTATGAGCCAATGACATCTGCAAAAATCACCCTGTTTCCAAATAAGGTCACAAGCAGGTGGTGATCTGAGGGCCTGGAGGTTAGGACCTCGACATAAGAATTTGGAAGGGGACACGTTCAACTCAAAACACCTGTCACTGAAATTCCACAATAGGGGTCTTTCCTAGACAAACAGTTGTCCTACTAAAGACTGTGACTGATGGCACAGATGAAGTGTTTCTGTTCAGGATTATAGCCCACTAGCCAGCAGCAAGGGTTTCCGGAGAACCCAAACTGCACTAGAAGTCAGCTACATACGAGCTTCTTCCAAACCGGACTTGGAGATGTGTGTCCTAACGGATAGGCATGCACATGCAGATTGAGTCGGCTTAAGGGCCAGGTCCTCACCAGGACAGGGAGATTTGCCTTGAATGACCAGACGCAGGAACTCTGTCTGGTTTTCTTTTGTCACTGTCTTGGATTCCATTTTTGATCCTGAGCAGATCAGGTGGCCTGCTCTTGCTCATGGCCACAATGGTTTCTCAATGTCACGAGTGTCTCTCAATGATCCCCGGGTTGGCAGTATTTGGAGCTGCTGTGGACCATCAGAAGGTGGGGGTCTGGTGAGACGTCCTTAGGTCATTGAGGGTGTGGCCTCTAAGGAGACCAAGGGACCGCTAGCCCTCAGGCTCCCTTTGCCCTCTGCCTCGTGCCACCCTTACCAGAGCCCAAACCAATGGACCACCCCCACATTGGACCTGAATCTCCAGAACCAGGGGTCAAAATGGACCTCTTCTTAACTCCTAAGTAGCCTATGCTAGATATTTCTTTGTGGTGACATGAAGCCGACTAACACATGGGCCAAGGAAGGTGGGCTGTGTGGGCTGCAGGGACCCACAGCCCATTCAGCATTCACCAGTTCATGTTTCTATGGCCCCGTACTGTCTGCCACGACTTCCACCCCCAGTATTTGGCCCTCCTTTGCCCTCTTTTGTTTCTTTCTCTCCTCGTCTTGCACACACACAAAAATTGAGTTAATCATACTCTTTAGTTGATATAAGCCTTTAGTTGATATAAACCTTTGTCTTCATTAATTGTCTTCATTTCCTCCTTCTGTACCTGTACCTCACTCACAGCACCAACCCGCACAACCAGGCTAGTTTGTCCAAGACTTTCTTTGTTACTAATGGAGGGCCTCACAAAATGTGGGTTGTTTAGAGTATGGAGAGCCCTTGCCAGTCCCCTCACGGCCCAGGAAGTTGGCATTTGCAATCCCATGGAAAGTTACCGGCATCCTAGCGAATTAGTTCCAATCTAGCACTTCCAGGGCAACCCTTGGGGAGAACAAAGACACTAAGGAGTATTTGTAGTTACAGAGACCCGAGGGGTCCTAAGTCCAGCCACAGTGATGGCCAGCCAGAACCAAGGCCTATACCCAGGACCGAGCCCAGGTTTTATTAATTTGTGAAGAAGGGAGTGGCTTGAGGATGAGTGACTGTGAGAGTGGCGGGAAATACGTGAGTGCCAGGAGCAGGGAATGTGTTTGTATGTGCCTGAATGTTTACTTGAACATGTGTGGTGTATACACGCCTGCCGTCTCCAAAGACTACCATCAGCACCACAGCTAGACCCATATGCATTGCTTACAGCCAACAGAAGGGATAAGGAAAAGTCCTAGCCAGCTCTATACATATCGGTGCATGGAAATAGGGCCAGGCTCAGCCAAAACGGAGGCAACTGCTCCTCTTTCAAGGAGAGTTGCCTGGGGGTCCTCCACACTAGAGTTTATTTTAATCTTTATGAAATATGACATACAGTAAGATATGCAGATTCCAAAGTGCACAACTCAGTGAATTTTATAAACAGCTGTGCACATGCATCTGGGTTCCTGTGTAACCAACCACTTGGATGAAGACAGAACCCTTTCGGCTCCCAGCAGGTCTAGTGGGCTCCTTCTTAGTCAAAATTAACCTGCAGAGATATTGCTATCCAGCTCCCACTGCCACAGATTTCTTTCTTTAATTCCACATAAATGGAATTATTATTCTTTAACTCTTTCTTATCAGTATACTTTCTTTCATTGGTCTTTCATTGGTCATTAAGTTCATTTTTTTTATTGCTGTGTATTCAGTTATAGGAACATTTGAGTTATGGGGCCTATTTATTGATAGGCCTTTGACTTTTCCAAGATTTGATTTTCATGAATAAAGTGGCCATGAAAGCCTTCTTGTGCATGTCTTGCGGTAGCACCCGATTTACTTCTTTGGGGTGGAACTGTGGGTCACAGAAGCCCAGACACTGCCCCTCCGTGCTGTGCATCCTCCCACCGCACAGGAGCCTGCCGGCTGAGATCAGGTGTCGGAGCCCCTAGAGATAAGCACCCTTGCCAAAGTGCGATGTTGTCAGCCTTTTAGTGTTTAGTCATTCTGCTGGGGAGGAGGTGTGGTTTCTCATTATAACTTAGTCTGTATTTCTCTGCTAACTCTGGCTGTTGAACACATACCCTTCAGATGTGTATATTGGTTATTCATATGTGGTGTTCTGGGGAATGCTTCATTATGATTTTGTCCATTTTTAATTGGACTATTTGCTTTTCCTTGTTGATTTGCTTTAGTTCTTTACGCATTTTGAACATTATGAAGCATTTATTGAACATAGAGAGAAATACCTTCTTCCTGTCTATTAGGGGTCTTTTTGCTTTCTTAATGCCTGTTTTTTAAAACACCATCACAAGTGTTCTTAATTTGACAGACGTGTACGCTACTAGTTCTCTCTTATTAGTGATTTTTGCATTTTAAGAAGTCTTTGCCTAGCCCAAGCACATATTTTTATTTGCAATAATATTGTGGTACGAATCAGATTCTGTTTTTCTGCACCAAGCATTATCCTCCCTGCCGTAATGTAGATCACTGGCTACTTCTCAGCGCTGTCCGCCATGACCTGCTCCCTTCACACTGTGCACACGTTCCCCCAAGGCCCTGCCTCACAAAATGACTGTCCTTTCCCTCTCTCCATCCTGAACCACATCACTCTGCATCGGGGGCAGGAAGATGCCCTATTCACCAAATCCACAACTTTCTAAAACTCTTCGTTTATCTCGACATTTGACACATTTGGTTTGCACAGAACCCTAAGATCCCACACCTTGCCAGTTCCAAGCCGGCTCAGCATTTCCCTTCTTTGCGTTTCCACCCGTCCCTCTGACTCCAGGTTGGGCTTTTTGTACCTGTGCAGAAAGCCAGGAGGCGTGGCTCCCACTCCTCAGCAAGCTGGGGACGCCTGAGGAGATGTGGAGACCACACCTCGGGTCTCGCGGTCAGCAGGTCTGGGGTTCAGTAGAAGGGAGTCCCGCACAAACTCCCCAGGGGCACAGGTAGGAAAAGTGAGCTCTTCGTCACCACACCCTCACATCACTTTCAGTGTTTCCAGAACACTTCAGACATCAGATGTGGGGAGAAGGGAATAGGTCCCGCCCTGATCACGTCTACTCTGCACGTCAGCTGTTCAGCTCCGTTCAGTTACCCAGTGGTGCTCTTCAGCTTTGGGCCGGATCGCGCGTGTGGTTGGTACAGACCCACAGGACAAGGGCTTGGTCCCATGTGGCTGCCAGCCCCCATTTCAGTAGTGGATCACAGGCGGTGGGTTCTTGGGTTTCCCATACTTCTGTCTGACTCAGTTATAAATTGGGCGGGTGGGTGGGGGTCCTGTGATCTCTTCTTCAGGCTCAGTTATTAGCTGCGGCAGTTCACACAGCTGCTGACTTGTTGTAAAGGATGGTTTATTGTAAAAGCTCTGACAAATGATCCAGCTGGATGTGGACGCACACAGAGAGCCAGTGCGGAAGCGTCCGGAGCACAGGAGCGCCTGTCCCTGTGGAAGTGGAGCCCACCAGCCTCCAGAAACACGGATCTGCTCACCAACCTGGAAGCTCTGTCACCGTTATGGACTTCTATGAATGACTCATCACAGAGGCATGATGGTTAGTAACTCCATCTCCAGCTCCTTGATCTTTGCCCTCTGAGGTAGGAGTGTGGTTCCTGGCTTGGTCATTTTGTGACCACCCACGAGCCCATCAAGAGTTACTTCATTGCAACAGAGGATGCTCCTGGGAACTTCCAAGGAACCCTTGAGATCCATATCAGCAACTGGGGTCAGAGGCCATGATAGAACAGATGGTGCTGCTAGCAGCCCCGTGCTTAGGAAATTCCAACAGTTTCAGGAACTCTGAGCAGGAAGCTGGGATTTCTTACTATAGCACTATGAGCAACCAGGTTTTACTTATTCAGCAAGTATTTACTGAACACTTATTATATGCCAGGTGATAATCTAGGCAGCAGGATTAAAACAGTGAAAAAAGCCATAGTTCACCCATGAGGGAAGAAGATGGGTACTGATTAAGCATGAAAGTCGAGCACAGTATGTAGTAAGTCAGAAAGAGGCACCAAGGAGAGGGAATAGCAGGTCCCATTGGTTCAAAACAGGGTGGCCTTTGCTAGTGAGTAACTGATTAACTGACTAATGGATTGACCGACGGCAGCACTGAAGACTGAACCCAGGGGTACTCAAGTTTATACCCAAATGCTATTTTATTTTATTTTGTGACAAGGTCTTGCTAAATTGCTCAGACTGGCAACTATGAACTTACAATCTTCCTCAGCAGCTGAGATTACAGGCATGTGCCACCACACCTAGTAGGCAAGGCATTTTTAATATGATCAGGAGGAAGTTCTCACTGAGAAGAAAATTAGTGAAAAAGACCTGAGGGGACCCGGGAGGGGGACATCTGCAAATGTGGGGAAGACCAATCCAGACACAGGAAGCAGCCCGGGCTTTAACCTCTTTCAACTCTTGACAATCTTGTCCCATGGAGGTTACACCTGGAGCAGCGCCAGGTGTATGAAGGGGTGCTCACTGACCGGGGACAGGCCCCACACCCTGCAGGCCCCTGGGCAGTGCAGACTGCACGGAACAAAGGTCCACTGCAGACCTGGGGCCTTCAGGATCCTTTGTGTGGTCCCGTTCTTTCGGGGAGGCGGACCAAAATGGGAGCCGTGCTTGGGTGACGTTAACCTGATAGTCCCCGCCCACAGGCCTCCGTCAGGCTGGCCAGCAGCTGCTGAATAAAAGGCAGGCAGGCCCCTGTGTGGCTTCTGCAGCGGGAGAGCTCCACAGCTAATGGGGAGATCTTCAGGAACAACCAGCCCCGCCGGGGTGCAACCCCTGGAACAATGGCAGACCTCGTGTGATCAGCTGGCTTTCTAAGGACGGCCAGGAAGAGGGATGAAATATACACAGATCTTCAGTATGGCAACATCTTTGTCCAGCTGCACTAACAAACCCTGGGGCCTTCTATCTCTAGCCTTCTTTCAAGAAATTATTCTTATTATTTAAGTCGATTGAGGTGGAATTTTCTGTTACTTTTGGCCAGAAATGCTCATACCCGATGTCCACTCCCATGTCCTCAGCATATTTAGGACACTCTTGACAGATCTAAGCTCCTCAAAGTGAGAGTCATAGTAGACTCTACCCTTTATTAGTCTTTGGAGCCTGTGACACAGGACTTTTGAGATTCTTGTCAGACTTAACCTACCTTCACAATAGAACTGAGTGAGCAAAGATCTGGAGTTCGCTGCTTGCTCTCTGGCTTCTTGGTCTGGAGTGTGTGCGTGCATGAGTGCATGGGTGTATGTGCGGTGTGTAGGGTGAACTCAACAGCCAGCGGGGTCCTTGGGGCCATGAAATTGCCATCACCCCGAGAGGCTCTGACTCTGCACACTTCGAGGTGCACAGGGGCACCCAGGCTGAAATGGCGCTGTGCCAAAGCTTCCCGTGTGACACTGAAAGGAGCACAGAGCAGAAGAGGAGAACAGGAGGGCAGGAGCAGGAGACACCAGCAGGGCTGGGAAGGACACAGCAAGGAGGGAGCGTAGGATTAGAGCAGTTAGGTCCAGGGAACGCGGGGCCCATGCAGGCCCCTGAAGGAGGGACTGAGGCAGGAAATGGAGGGTTGGACAGAAGGATGGAGGCCCAGGGTGCCCAGGACCCAGCCAGCCTGCAAGCCTGAGCAGTCTTGTCATTAGCAGCAGACCCATCTGGCCCCCTCCTTTGCCCTGAAATGAGGATGTGGCTTGCACTCGGGGGACGCGCCTCAGGCTAAGCTCAGTTCCTCGAGGGTCCATCAGGCCCAGCAAATGCCTTTCCTTTCCTCACGCACGCTGCTAATTTTGCTGTGCTGATGGAGAAAACGCTGCATGGATGTCACCGTATCACGCTGCGGACACCGGGGCTGATGTCCTTGCAGTGAGACTGGCTATCTACATCGCATGAGACTGAGCCCGGGAGTGAGGAAGGAGACAGTGCCAAGGACAGCCTCCGTGACCACAGGGCGTCCTGAGCGTGTGCAGCTGGAGGGACTCACACGCACATCCCACATCCTCCTGACCCCTGCAGGCACCGCAGCCGTCCTTGCCCTTGGCTCTAGAGAGGAGGAAGCAGGGTCAGAGATTTGGTAATTTGCCAAGATCACACTGTTAATAAACAGCAGGGTCTCACCATGGCCTCAGCCACTGTGTCCCTCTGCAGCCCCAAGTCAGACTGAAATCACCACTGATCTCCCATCTTTCTGACTCAAATGCTGGCCCCTGGCATTACTTCTTTGGAATTGTTTCCCCATCCATGTCCTTCCTTCTCACATCCCAGGGGGCCAGAAGTGTCCTGCCCATCTGAGTGTCCCTGTCTTCTGTAGTGGCCCGGGAGCCCCTCTCACATTGGGTCACCACTCACAGTGGTTTCTGTCTTTGTGCTGACTTGCCTGAACCGAGGAGGGACAAGAAATGTCGTTGAGTTGACATTAGTGGTGCTGCACAGCCTCCTCCAACAGGGTGCTGGGGATGAGGGCTCTCCGGCTCTCTCGTGAGTGGGATGTCACCTGGAGGAAGTTCCTTCTCTGTAGATCTCAGTAGTGCAGGGCTCAGCTGTGTTGGGAAACCCTTTAACGCTCTCCCTCAGTACCAGCCACTCTCACTTGCTGCCTTTCCTCCTGTGACTGTCCCTGAGGGGCAGCTAGGAGCCTCTTCACCTGCCCCCAGAGGAGCACTCAGGGGTTTTGGAGCTGGAAGGCAAGCGCTGGGGCTTCCACACAGCAGATGGCAGGGCCGTGGGGCCCAAGATCACCAAGAAAGGTAAGGTACCACTTGCAAAATGTTGGTACCTCTAATTCAATTTCTTGACCAAAAAAACCTTTGCATTTTTCTCCTCCAAATGAAGTAATTCTCTTCCAAAATCAGCAGGATTCTTCCAGTCCCACATCAATGCAGCTGTTAAGGCAATGTTTTCCTTAGGGTTCATTTCAAGGAAAAGCCTGCCAGAGACCTAGGCTCTTGGTCTGGCTGCTGCTGACCCTGAAGGTTACGCACAGGCAGACACTGGGTGGGCCCAGTCTGGCCTCACTGGAACACCATCCCGGGGAATATCAGATCAGCGTGTTCTTCACAAGGTGTCAGCCTGGACCCAAATCCTTCTTAGAACCTGCCTGGTTCTTTAAGACATCCAGCACCAGGTCCAGGCCAGTCCCGTACACATTCAATTGCTCTAGTTCACTGCCCCAGCCTCCTATGCCCTGGGCATGGCCACATCTCAGCACCTATTTCCAGAACCTTACAATGCAGGGCATGAGCCCAAGAATTTTTAACAAGGCTAGGGTTTGGAGAACCTCACTGTAAGGAGATGGCTAAGTGATTGTGGTTTTTTCGTCTTTTTGAGACAGGGTTTCGCTACATAGCTTAAGCTGGCCTCAAACTCACTCTGTAACCCATGCTGGCTTCAGACTTGCAGCAATCCTCCTGCCTCAGCCTCACAAGTCCTAGGATTACAGATGTGCGTCACCACACACAGCCATGACTAAATGACTCTAAATTTAAATTTGTGTCCTTCAAATGCAGGCAGTGGTGTAGCCTGTGGGACTCATTTCCACTGCAGCCTTGGCCCCTGCCTAGTGCTTACTCTGACTCCCCTGGCGGGGACCATCTCACACAGGCTGCCTCCACCTCTTCAGGGCTCTGACTCTTTGTGGCTGCAGAGGTACACATTCAAGGGGAAGCAGGAAGCAAAAATAGGATGCTGGAGAGACTTCCGATTTCCAAGGGATGCCCCCCCACACCCTGATTCCTTTTTCTCCGACCTCCCGGAATGCCCAGAGGTTCCTGTCAGTCCTCCATTCTCCTTTCCTTCCTCAGCCTCACTTACTGCTCACTCAGGAGAGCGACGCTGACAATGCAAAGTAGCCTGGACCCCAGCCTCCCTAGTGGCATGACCCTACCTACGGGATGGCGTTGCCTCCAGAAGCAGTGAGGTTGTTTCTCATATGGAATGATGGGTTCATCTCACTCAGAGGCCACAGACATGATCCTGGGCCAAATATTACAAGCGCAGTGCTTTAGCTTCAGGTAAACTGGGGCTTTGGCTGAAGGGAGTCAGCAATTCATCAGGACAGTGGCCAAGCTGCTGCTCCCAGAACAAAATGAGAAGCAAATTGTTATTGATCAGCTGTGGTGGTGATTCCTACAGGGCATGAGTCCGCAAGGTGTTTCTTCTTGGGCTGGGCTTGGACCATGTCTTGGTTACTTTACTCTTGTTGCTGAGACAAAATACCCAACACCCAAAATGAAGAAAGGAAAGGTTTATTTAGCTTACAGTTTGTGGAGGTTTCAGTCCATACTTGGCTGGTTCAGAGGCAGAGTGGCACATGGCAGAGGGCAAATTTCATGGCAGCAGAGCACAGCAAAAAACAACCAGAGCAAAACAGACGCATGGCAGGCAAGCAGCCTCTTTCTAGCCCTTACCATGTAAACAGCCTAACCCCATCCGGTGGTCGTGAACCTCTCACACAGTCTCCATGCCCTCCTCTTCCACAGGCTCAGGATGTATACAAAGCAAGCACCCCAGCTTCCTCCTGAGTCACTCAGCTAAACCTCTAGATTCCCCAAGTTGACACAATGTATCAATCATAACAGACCATCTTCTGCTCTTTGTTCTGTATACAGCAGCTTGGTCAACTTTCTCCACTGAGGGCTTTCTCTCTCTGGCCAAAACCCCAGGTGATGCACACCTATAATCCCAGCACTTGGGAGGCTGAGGCAGGAGGATTGTTGTGAGTTCAAGACCAACCTGGACTAGAAAGTGAGCTCAAGGCCAGCCTGAACTGCATAGTGAGACCCTGTCTCAAAAAGACAAAGACAAACAAACGAGCAAACCCCCAATCCCACTGAAGCCCTACCCCAACAAAGCTTGGCTAAGAGTATGTGCTAGGAGCATTTACCCAGTTTTACTTCTGCTATCTCTAGTTCAAAAGATACATTGTCTTGTGTCAGTTTCCAGGGGAATCACTGTAGTTCACACCTTTCTGCATGGAGAGAGAATCTGGTGAACTCTGGCTAATATGACAGGGATATCCTTCACCCTCTTGCTGTAGGAGATAGGGTGGGGCAAAGCCGCCTGGGGAAGCAGTGCGACCTGTTAATTATAAGATCCCAGACACGTGCACAGAACGATTTCCACAGCCCCGCACACGGACGTTTCTTGAGATGTCGAGAAGGTTTTCAATAGGATGGCCTAGACCAGACGCCAGCCTGAGGTGTAGGATCCCAGCACCACCACCAGCCCCCCGACCTGTAAGTAGAAGTTCTCACCAGTGTTCTCAAGACCTGGACCCCATAAAAGGAGAGGTGAGCCATGAAGTGCTTGCTACCGTGACTTTCTTCAGGGCACCCTGCCCTGCTCTCTCCAGGGTGGCTGGTACTGCTTTCTCCTTTACTTGGCCCGAGCTCACTCTGCAGAGCCAGTTTCTCCCTCATTCTTCACTTTTACTGTCTCAAATAAATGCCACTGTGCCACTGTACCACTGTGCCACTGCTTTTTACTCAGCTCATTCAATTCTTTTCTCGGAGCTCAAAGATCCTGGAATCTAACTCCAGAGGGAGAGGTGAGCAACCCAGAACCCAGGAACTTTTACTTGGGAAGCCACTTTTAGGAGCAGATTACTCTATCACCTCCTTCTCCTTTGACAAGCCCTTTCTACCGAGTGTTTCCCCAGCCAGTCTCGGCAGACAGCTCACAGCATTTTAATGAGTATGAGATTTGCATCCATCTGTATTTGCTGCACATATGTGCTTCCATTGGCGTCTTGTAGGTAAGTGTGCGCGTGCATGTGTGTGTTTGTGTGCGTGTGTGTGCAAGCGCTCGTGCGCGTGCACCCTCCCAGCCATTAAGCCAACTGTGTATCCTGAGGTTGGCACCTGCTTCCTACCTCATGGACTCAAATATCTTGTATTTGCATAGATCATCATGAGGTCTCATTCACCACCTTACCTGATCCTGTTCCCCAACTCCTTTGTGTGTAGATCACAAAATTAAAAGGTTAAAAAAGACAAGGTTGCACTGGGAGTTAGTGTGGTTTGCAGACCAGGCCTCTCGCCCCATGGGAGGAGGCGGCTCGTTCCACCATAACCAAACCAGAAACGCTGTGGAAGCTCTAGCTCTCACGTCTGCAGCTGAGTCCCGGCCCTGGTCTTGGCCCTGCTTGTGCACCTTGGTTTGCTCACCTGAAAAAAAAAAAGTGTGCTCTTTGCCGGCTTCCCTAAAGTGGTCTGGAGGTAAAGCTTTTTCCAATGAGCTATGTTACAGGAAGAACAACTACGTAAAGGTGACAGAATGCCAGGCCCTGCACTGAGAGCTCTTTATGCAGACTCGTTTCTTTCTCAGGCTGCATAATGTCCATCCTCCTCGGTGACCATGTGCAGTCCCAGGCAATCCACTGTGATCTGTTAGACCAGTGAGGACAACCCTGTTCCCATCTTTGCAGCTACCTTGCAGTTCGGGGTAACCATGTGGCCCACTCCAGCCAAGGCAGCAGCAGCTTTTGTCCGCAGGTGGAAGGGGCAAGGCATGGCCCTTCTCCTGTATTGCTCTCTGAACTTGGATGTGACGTTTGGAATGGCAGCAGCTAGCTGTCTGGTGACAATATGAGTATGGAAATGCACAAAGGAAGGGTTAAAGAAAGAGAGAGAGGGGTTTCTAGGAGCTTCGTGGAACAGCAGGACCAGGATGAGCTGCTTGTGGAGCGCCTGCTCAAATTTCTTGCTTTAATAAATATCTATCTGTTCGTTGGGCCTTCTGTTTCTTGCACTGGAATACATTCTGATGTGATGCAGATGGCTAGGATAGTCTCTGTTTTACAGATAAGAAGGGCAAGATGACTTTGATGACAGGTTAGGAAGGGACAGTGCTCGGGTTGAGGAATGAACCTTGTCTCAAACAAACAAACAAACCAGATCCCTAGGAACAGCAGCTTGAGTTCTCATATCCTCTTTGAAAAGTTTGTTAATGAGTTACTAACATGCATAAAATTGCAGGGACAAAGTTGATCCCAGTTAAAAGGCAGATGAAAAGGCAGTTCAATAGCAGATGAATCCTGTCTTCATGTTACATCCGCCACGGTAGCCCTCACTCTCAGCACCACTGCTGTCCTTTCTGGCCACAGTCACTCGGACAGTTCCTCAGATCTGTGACACATCGGACTGAGCTTGTGCAAACCCTCCCCAGAAAAGGGTGACTTGCAGCAGGCACCCACATTTACCAACCTTCAGATAAGGAGACTGAGGCCAAGAGAGAGTCAATCTAGAACAAGGACAGCAGTGGGACCTGATGCTACCTCCATCCCCTTTGAGCAGTGACATGAGTCCATGACTGGGACCTGGGTTTGAGAGCAGAGAACTGGGTCCTCATCTGTGACCCCAAATGAGGCTGTGGGTTGGTCTCCCAACAATGTCACACCGCCACATTGGTTCCTTTACCTGTCTGTTCCGTGTCCAGGGACCCAGCCATGATGGACCAGGACCTGCAACACACACACACTCACACGTAGGTTCAGTGAGGCACCCAGTGCCACCACGTCCCCGCTTCAGGCCTCCCTGCCCCTCCAGGGCCGTGAACTGGTGGAGGGTGTGGAGAGATGCGGCAGTTCACCAGCTCCTTCTCACCACCAAGTGCTCCCCCAGTTCCTAACCTCCCCCCCAGGGCCCTCCTCTTTGAGTCATTTCCTGTCTGGTGCTGCACACTCTTTCTCTTAGAGATTACTTTATAAATTAAATTATCAATTCTATTGGTACATTTTAAATATAGATAACGATCATATTCATCATAGGGAATTTCTACCTATCCATGATATATCTTGTTTCGTCTTGTTTCCCATCTCCTTCTCCTCCCCTCCTTATTTACAAAAGATTTGTTTCCATTTTTTCTTTCTTTTTTCTTTTTGTTCTTTTCCCTTCCTTCCTTTTGGGGGCTTGATACGCCTCAGACTGCCCAGGAATCAGAGGCTCATTTCCCGAAGGCCTTTGCACCAGCAAATCCAAGCTGATGCCAGGCTGCCTGCTTGTTCATGACCTGAATCCAGGCTGTGCTTCATGATTGATGGGAAGGATATGTGTGTGTGTGTGTGTGTGTGTGTGTGTGTGTGTGTGTGTGTGGTTGTAGGAAGCCCATGTTCAAACTACACCATAGTATCAATCTTAATGACCTTATTTCCTCCTCTCTCCCCCTTAGTAAGAGTGAAAATTGGCTGAGTCAGAATGTAAAGGCACTAGGAGTCCAAAAAGGTATCTTCTTTTCAAAGTTTATTTTTAAGTGTATGGTTCCCTAGGTAGTGTTATGTGTCTTCACATTTTTTTTTACATTCACATCTTTTATTATGATATAATGTTACAGTTGTCCTATTTTATTACTAGGTGTTGTTAAGTCTTTTTTATTTTAAAAAGAATAATAATAATTTTAAAAAGAGCAACAGCAAAATACTAACAACATAGACAAAAACAATAAGAATGATACAGGGTTTCAGAACAAAATGATAGGGATTAACCGTGGCTGTTATATTACACATTGTCATCTTCAGCGAAGTTGCTCAGATCACCAGGTGTAAGAATGCAAGATTGAGCAAACCATTAAAGAGAATAACGGTAAAAACAAAACAAACAAAACCATTAGAGACAATACAGAGTTTCACTAGACTTTTCCCAGAAGAATTAAGAACATCTTATCTGTGCACCCACATTCACACTGTTGCAGCCATCCCCACCCTCTCCCTTCTGAATATTCTTTTCACCTTTAACACTGAAACTCTGTAACCTTTAAATGCAGTCCCTCCTTCTGGCCGCTGGGACCCTGGAACCCCCTGTTCTAACCTCCATCTCTGTGAAGAGGACTATGCTAAGTGTCTCACAGAAATAGAATCATGCCCTTCTTGTCTTTCTATGCCCGCGTTATTTCATTTAGCATAATGTCCAAAAGGTTCATCCATGATGTAGCCTGTTAAAAGATTTCCTGCCTTTGAAAGTTGAATCTAACCTAAAACTTAGAAATCTGAAGTGATGGCCTAACTCAAAAAGTTCTGGATCTGGGAAATTTTCAGATTTCAAATTTTCTGATTAGAGAAATATCCTGTAGCCAGGCATGGTAGTTTATGCCTGTGATCCCAGGACTCAGGAGACAGAGCCAGGAGGATCACTGTGCGTTTGAGGTCAGAATGGACTACAGGGTGAGTTCAAGGCCAGCCTGTACTACATAGCAAGACCTTGTCTCAAACAGAGAGAGACACAGAAAGAGGCAGTCTGTAAAGCCTACTTAAATATGCCCAAACTAGAAGAACTCTGAAATTGGAAGTGTTTCTGGTCCTATTTTAGAAAAGAAATCTTCAACTGACTAGTGCTTGAGGCCAGCAGAGCTAGAGATGTGACCAGAGGCCCAACTCAGACCTGACAAGATGGCCCAGCTGCCCCACAGGATCGTCAGGGTAACTCAGTGTTTGCCGTTAGAACCAGTTCCTGGCATTAAAGCAGAACCCTGTTGGCCCCCAGGATTCCCCTTTGAGGGAGGGACTTTTAAATTTGAGCTGTTTTTTTTCCAGAAGAATACCCAAAGGCAACACCGAAAGGACATTTCATGACCAAAATTTATCATCTTAATGTAGACAAGTTGGGAAGAATATGTTTAGATATTTCAAAAGATGAGTGGCCCCCAGCACTGCAGATCTGCACGGTTCTGCTACCGATCCAGGCTTTGTTAAGGCTCCTGGCTGGACGACCCATTAGACAGCGATGTGGAGGAACAGCGAAGAGCAGCAAGGCCCAAGCTGCAGAAGCAGCTGGAGCATGGACTGGCTATCTGCCAGGGATGATACTTAGGTCCATCTGATCATCAAGTTTGTATCGCTTCTCCATTTGGCCAAGTCTTCATTTTTTGTTTCATTTAATGGACACAGTCTTAGAAACATCACAGAATGGCTGAAAGCCCAGACATTTTCAGTCCTTTGGTGATTAAATGCACATTAAAAAATCTGGGTCTTGTCCTGATCCACTGTTGTAAAGCACGAGCAGAGGCTGGACTTATCACCTGGATTGTCATGAAACGTTTAAAAGCAGTGGCGCTGTGCTTTCAATCATTTCCCCCATCATGGTTTAAGTATAAAGCACTGTGACTGAAGACAGTTGTCAGGGTTAGCTTCAGGGGCGTGGGTGTTCTCTCTTTTATTTTTTGAGGAAAAGGTGGTTTCAAATTTTTAGGGCTATCTCTCCATGCTTTCGTGGTAATCTAATTGCGTTGGTTACACAGCACCTAACCAGTTCTTTATTAGAATACTCTCTAACCAAGTCTCAATTGATGTAGATGGGGTAGATGCACAAACTGAGTGTTTGAACCAAAATGGGAACATAGTGAGACCTTGTCTCAAACAAACAAACAAACAAACAAAAACAAAGAGAGAGAGAGAGAAACACTGAGCAGAAGCACTTCCAATTCCCCTTTTGGGTGTATTTGAGTAGGCTTTACAGGCTGTTTCTCTCTCCCTCTCTCTCTTTTTCTTTGAGACAGAATCTCACTACGTACAAGGTCTCACTCTCCCAAACACCACAGCCCTTGCTAATAACACTGTGACTTTGCAATCAAGTGTAGATTCCTTCTTCACAAAAAAGCTTGTGGCCATTTTGTGTGACTTGCTAAAAACTTCTCTTTTTTTTCCAAAGAGACTTAAAAGAAATAAAAACAATACAGAATTTCAAAACAAGATGATAGGAAATTAACACTCTTCAAAGTAATTGGGCTGATTACCAGATAAAGGCATGTAAAATCGATCAAACAATATTAGCACTAAATGTTCCTTTCAACAAACTAATAGAAATTGGCACTACAGTGATTGTACCTGTCTGGTGTGTGTGTATATATATATTTCCCCTTGCTTCTTTTCTCCTTTCCCTCATCCCAGTTGTTCTTTCCTTTTGAGCAGTTTCTTTCCCTTTCACTGTACCTATTATAACTTAGATTTTATTTTCTCTCTGTTTCTTACACTAGGGAGACAATGTGATGTTTACACATGAGGGTCTGATTTATTTCACTTATAAGTATGGTTTTCTGTAAATCTTATGGTTTAGAAAAATATTTTTGTTATTCTAAAAACAGAGATCTTCAACCCTGTACCACACTTGGTTTATCCATGACAGCACTTGGATGACATCCATATTTTGACTCTCATGACTAGTACTGCAGTGAATATGGATGTAAAGATACTTTTGTAGGTGCCCTTTGTTATGGTTTGTGTCTGCATGTTCCCCCAAATCCTCATGCAGTCATGGGTGGGCTTCTAGATTTATGATTGATTTATGGTCCAAAGCTGGGATTATGGGTGTGTGTGCTATACCTGCCCCTGGAGCGGATAGTCTGCATATGTAAGGGGGAGAAAGACGCTGCTTGCTGCCACTCCTCCCTTTTGCTCTTGTTGCCTTTGCTGTTTTCTGCTGCCATGAACGGTTGCCCTCTGCCGTGTACCACTCTGCCTTGGAGCCAACCAAGTATGGACTGAAACCTCCACAGACTGGAAGCTAAATAAACCTTTCCTTCCTTAAATTTGGGGGTTAGATATTTTGTCTCAGCAAAGAGAGAAGACACCCTTAGTATCCCCTGTTCTACTGGAAAATGAAATGAAACACATTTGGAAAATGAAGGGAAAATGATTACCTTTGCAAGGCTGTACTGTGCTTTCCAAATTGAGTAGAGGAGCTTTGGGGCACCTGTTCAAAGGCCCTGGAGTGGGGCAGGGAAGACATGGGCTGAAGCTCCCCCACCTACAGCCAGAGTCACTGCCCTCTCAGTCACTAGCTCATGCCCCATGCATACCTGCTTGTGCAAGACTGTGCATGACCCAGGAGGGCTGGGAGCACACCAGAGAATGAAACAGATCACAGTCCTTGTGCCCTGATGGAGGTTAGACTGGTGACAGAGAGCAGAACCCAAGACTTACATAAAATATCATATATGCCATGTCTGGTAGTAACCCATTCAGGAGAAAAAACAGTGCCTAGAGTGGGTTAAGTTTTAGAGCTTGTGGCCAGGGAAAGCTTAACTCACCAAAAGTGTGACTTTTGAAAAAAATTCTTTTTAATAGAGATGTAATTTACATGCTATGAAATTCATCATATTGAAGTGTCCAATTCAGTGGTTTTTATGGCATTCACTGAGTTGTGCACCATCGCCATTATTTAATTTAAGGACCTTTTTATCATAAATGGAGCCTTTGGGGTGAAGACCTGATGCTAGAATCTTCTACCACCTCCTCTTTATGCACTTGAGGCTGCCCTGGGAGGTTACATCAGCAGGCTTCCCAGGTGGTCAACCAGCACAGGTTAGGCGCACCCATAGGAGAGCAGAGGGGAAGCAGAGAGTGCATGTGGGTATGTATTGGTCATCTCTCTATCACTATGACAAAATCCCTGAGGTAATCAGCTTAAGAAGAGGAAAGGTTTATTTTAGATGACAGTTTTGGAGGTTTCAGCCCATGCTTGCTTGTCCTATTGCTTTGGGCCTGCGGTGACGCAGCACATCATGGTAGGAACAGGTGATAGAGAGAGTTGCTCGCCTTATAGCAGCTAAGAAGGAAAGAGAGAGAGAGAGAAAGGAAAGGGTGGGGACGCAAATATTCCCTTCAAAGCCACCCCTCCAGTGACCTAACTTCTTCCCATTAAGCTCCACCCTTGAAAGGTTCCACCACCTTCCCCTACAGGCTGGCAACTAGGCCTTTGGGAGTGACTCAGACCCAAGTTACAACAAGGTCTCTACTCCTCTGGCCTCTTCCATTGAGATCTCCATTCCTTACCAGAGACCACAGTCCCTTCCACATGGCCTGTCCTCTGCTCTCACAGTATCCAGTTTTCCTTCCCTGTCACTTCAGGTCTAGAGGTTGACTCCTCACTGTTTCCAGTCCTGGGTACTTCAGGCTGCCAGTCGTCTCTGTCCCTGGCCACACTATTGTAAATAGTTCCTCTAGTAAACTCTTCACAGGTTCCTACCCAGGCAGTGTTTTTCCTGCAAAGACATAGCTTGGGCTGAAAATACTGTGTTGAGAAATGGTGCTGCCATGATAGCACAAGTTATGGCTTGGTTTGGAGGTGATGGCTGACAGTGTTTGAGCTATACAGAGGAGCTCTTCCCAGTTCTCATCATAGCCCAGGAAGTTTGTAGTTGTAATCCCATGAAAAGCTGTTGGAATTCCAACTAATTAATTCCAATCTACCACTTCCAGTGCAATCCATGGCAAGAATAAAGACACTAAGGCATATGTGCAGTTATGGGGAGTCAAGAGATCCTAAGTCCAGCCACAGTGACGGCCATTCAGATAAACGGCCTCCACCCAAGGCTGAGCCTAGGTTTTACTCATTCATGGAGAAGGGAGTTGCCTGAGAATGAGCGACTGTGAGAACCATGGGAAGTACGTGAGTGCCCTGAGCTGGGCTAGGTAGGAGGCCTGAAATCACCTCTGCCAATGCAGAGAGGATATGCAGAGAGAGTAATCTGCATAACACAACTGAGATAGCATCTCATGTTTTGGGGTCGGTGCTTCAGCTCTGATGTGTAATCTTTCAAGCCCCAGGAAGTCCCAACCTCTGTCTCACTGACAGCGTGCAGCATTGGCTCACACATTCTTCCTCATGCCAGCTGACATGTGGGACCAACGGGGGGGGGGGGGGGGGGTCCTGGAGAAACACACCTGCCATCTTCAAAGACCACCATCAGCACCTCGGCTAGACCAATAAGCTTTGCTTAAAGCCAATTGATGGGATAAGAAAAGGGTCCTAGCCAGCTCTGTACCTATCAATACATGGAAATAAAGTTAGACTCAGCCAAAATGGAGGCAATTGCTGCTCTTTCAAGGAGAGTCGCCCAGGTGTCCTCCATAGGGCCAGGTATGTGGGGACTCATGAACAGGCTGTGCAGGTTCTTGGGAGTGAGTTCACGCTCTTGCAAGACTGGACTGCTTACCTAAGACTGGGCTGTCAAAGCAAGGTCACCCCTCGTGTTTTGTCTCCTCTCCACACCTACACTTGCCCTCTTGCTTTCTGCCATGAGTCAGAGTGGTGCAAGGCTGAGCAGAAGCCAGCACTGTGTACACGGACTTCCCAGCTTCCAGAGCCCAACTGAAGGACACCTGGTAGAAATGAAGGAGCTGGGCATTCAGGGAAGGTACAGGCGGAGCCACAGCGGGAGCGCAGGCCTCCGCGTCAAGGCCCTGCACTGGAGCATGCCTGGTGTGCCGGAGAAGCCAGGGGCCATCCGGATGGTGACCTCGGACAAAGGGCAGGTGGGAGGAGGCCTGGTCAGGGCAGAAGCCAGGTCTAGTTTGTGTAGCAACTTGTTAAAAAAACAACTTATGCTTTTCCTATAAGTTAGATGATCAGCCCTGAGGACTTCTGAGCACTGGAGTGACAAGTCTTACACTTTCAAAGGATCCCTTGGTTGTTACATTAAAAAAATAGATATAGTTCAAGGGTAGAGTGCTGGTCTCAATTCCCAGTACTGCTCAAAAAGGGGGTGGGGTAAGAGAGAAGAAAAAAGAAAAGATGCTTGGGTAGGTAGACCAGATGTCAGATAGAGACAGCAGGAAATATGTGAGATTCTGTGGGCAGGATAATTCCAAAACTGGCTTTCAGAGGAACTGCTTGGAAAGGCGGGACTACAGGGAAATTGTAGCAGTGACGCTGGGCTGAAGAGCAGCTGAGCTGTTACCAAGCTGCAAGGCAGGAGGAGGAAGCAGCTACTGGAACCCAGTGGGACAAAGGGAGGCAGAGGCGGCCTCCCAAGGGCGAGGGCCAGGACGCGGGTCGGAGGGCACAGCCAGCAGAGTGACCTTGTCCTCGCTTCTCTTTCCAGGACTCTGGGCTTCACGGAGACGGTCACACGAGGAGCCTCCAGAGGTGCAGGGGGTGTAGCCATCTAGGGAAGGACCCAAGGTGGCTTGAACCAGAGGAACACTAAACCAAGTGTCCATCGAGGAGAGGGTGGGTAAGGAAAATGTGGCCTGAACATGGAATGTTATACAGCCTTAAAAAGGAAAAGAACTCGGACCCATGCTGTTATGGAGGGTGCTCTGCTAAGGAAGGTAAGCCAGTCACTGGCTTTTTTGTCACAAAGGGCAAATACAATATGATTTCACTTACACAAGATACAGTAGCCAAGATCAGAGAAAGAAAATAGGATGGTGGCTGCCAGTGGCAGGGTTAGGGGAGGGAGAACGATGTGTTACTATTTAATTGGCGTGGAGTTTGAGTTTTACAAAACGAAATGCATTTTGGAGATGCCCAGTGCTGACGGTAATGCACCATTGTGAACGGATTTAATAATACTGCACTACACCCTTAAAAATGGTCTAGATGTCAGATTGTACATGTATTTTGCCAAGATGAAAAAAATTGGGGAAAAAATGAAGATTTGTTTAGAGTTTTAAAAATTATTCCAAATTTCAAATTTTAGGAGCTGATGAATAACTGCAAAAATCACAATGCCTAGAAACATACATTCTCACTCTTTACGAGCTATCCAACATAGCTCTGCAGTTCTCTTGCTGAATTTGTATCATCTATAACTCCAGAACATGTCGTTATGATATAATATTAATCTGAAATGAAAACCTTCACAGGAACTATTCAAATGCACTTAAAAACTGCCGCCATGATGCGTTGAGCCACATAGCTGTGGAACCAGATTACTGATACCACAACATTGACTTGCTGCTGAACGCGTGTAGGAGTTTTGTCACTTGAACACTGCTTCTTCAAGCATTTTACCGCGTGGGTGGCAACGTTGCATACCATTTTGCTGGAACCACCAGATTATCTCAAGACAAGGTGCAGCAGCCACGCTGCATCTGATTCTTGGGAGGCACAAGAGGTGTGGCCACACCTGCAGAGACCTCAGAGGTACCATTCCCTGTGCTCTTCTGTACCAACAAGAACAAGAAAGTGGATCAAGCCTGTTTTGCATAAGTCCCATTAGAAAGAGAGCGGTATAGCATGTTTATCACTGCATACATTTAATACCAACTATGAATAAGAGAGCTAACCTCTCTCTTGGCCAGATTTTCATGAGCAGATCCTCTGCTGACGATTGCATTTTTACCTTGGAAAGGGTTCCCTGTCAACTACTTATTTCCTCTGCTTTACCGCCTACTGCCAGTAGTGAGCGCTCCAGGACATAGCCACACTTGGGCACATTCTCCCTGACCCACCTCCCTGTCTGTCATGATGTCCTGTGGGTGATGTGTTCCCGAATACTCATCCCACCCCAATGGCTAATGATGACTTGGCTATAGGAGAAAGTGACTGCGAGTTACCTAAATATATCCTACCACACCCCAGTGGAATGTTTCCCCAACTCAACCTCTGAGCTGCATCCCCCAAACGCTCACAGCCACTCAAACATTTGTACAACAAAGAAAGAGTCAGCCAGAGGATAGGTTGAGATGCAAAAAGACAGAACCCTTATGCAATTGTGGCTCAACTACCTTACTTTGGGAAATTTTACAGAACTATTTGGCCTAGGAACCTGGGGAGAGAGGAAGGCACCCACGCCCTGAAGTATCATCGAGTGACTTTTGGTTTGTCTGTGGCCCAAAGCCCCTAAGGCCTGGAACTCTGAGCCACACTCCTCACTCTGCCCACCACCTCCCCAAGCCTTGAGAACCCTGCAAATCAAGTCCAATTCCACTGTCCTCCCAGGGCTGCTCTAAGTTAAAGACAGGGTTTTATACGGTCTCCATCAATCAGAGCACTGTACAAACTCAGCCGCTGTGGCCCTCTGGCCATGGTAGCAGTAACCCTTTCCCCTAGAGCCCAGGGCTATTATACGGGCATGGGTCTGGTTCTTTAAAGCAGAAGGGTGTGCTGGGCCAGCATGGGAGAGCTGGAATCAGGATAATCCCACTGAGGTCACCCGCACCTCCTGGCAGCCCCTCCTTTCCTGTCAGACAGGGATTAGGCGAGGCTGATGGATTAGAAGGGCTGATTTTGTCCCAACCTCTTCCACTGGGACGGCCGACCCCACACCCAGAGGCCTGCTGCTGGGGGCAGCTCTGGGCTAGCTGCTGCTGCTGGAACCTGCAGAGAGGCCGGAGACCCTGGGATTCCTGGGACCCCACGGGCAGAAGGCTCTGGACAGCCCTGGGATACAGGTGGCAGGCGAGAGAGCTCATGAGCTGGGCCTGCTCCCTCCTCTTCCCTGAGCCCAGCAGGTGCACCATGCTTGGGATCCTCCCAAACTCCGGCTCCACCAGCACTGGGGTCTCCTGCCATCAGTGGCCAAGGGCCAGGGCCTGTCTGCAGAAGACTGTGGTCATCCTATGGCTGTTGTTCTCTAGCACCTTCCTGGCTCCCACATGGGGTGAGACCAAGATTCCTCTGGAAAGGTAAGCATCAAGCCCAACCCTCCCTTCCTCCCATGAATTCCTTCTGTGCCTCCTCCCTCCTTCCCCCGGCACGTCTCCATCCTCTGTTCTGTCCCTCTGGGCTCTTCCCTGGCAGCTATGACTGCCCACTGCCTTCCTGTAAAGATTTTTTCTGCCTTGGCCGTCTCTCTTCCCATAACTCTTCCTGGATCAGAGTCCCACCTGCCCCCTGCTTGGAGCCTGATGGCTTCAAGCAGATTGATCTTCAGGGCTCAGTCCCCTTGCTGGTGACAATCTGCATGTCCAGCACCTGCAGGGTGGATGCTCTCTCCAGGACATTCCCTGTGACGAGGTCACTGGGAGGGGGCTGCTTTAGTTCTGAAGCTGGTCATCACGGCTTCCCACAGGATTGGCTAGGAAATTTGTATTTGCACATTCTGAAAGGGTAAAACAGTTCTAAACCGATGGAATGACGCATGCGAAGGGGAGGTAGCTTGTCCAGGGACCGGGTAAAGCCGGATTGCAATGACCTCATTCTTCCTTTCTGTACATTTTTGCCTCTTCCAGGGCTTAATTTTATACCCCACCATTGAGACCAGCTCCAGGAAAGCATCTGGTGTCAGTCCCTTAAACCTTGGTATAAACTACTGTGCAGTTTCTCTGGGATGCTTTTCAGTCTTAGGACCTGGAGGTCCTATTAGAGAAATTTCTAGTTCATGTGGGGAGCAGCACATTCTAGACCTAAGGTGCTACCTGCTCAGTCCATAGCTAGGAGCAGCGTCTCGAGCCCAGCACGATATCCAGACTACAGCAGAGCCAGCTGCCAACTCCATGTCTTAGCAGACGTGGGTGGGGGAGCCCGAAGGATGCAGCATTTGGCTTTGGAAAGCAGTGGATTGGACAATGTGGCTTTTGATCTCTGCCTGGCACGGTGCCTGATGCCTTAGTCCACACAGTTGAGCAAGATGAGGGACATTATTTCTGTTATGCAATGGCAAAAGCAGAGGCTCAGGGAGGTTAGGTGATGCCCCCAAATCACAAGGCTGGTCATTGAGAGTGCAGAGCCTGAGCAGGCCAGCCTGCCTTGCCTCTCCAGACACCTGCTGTTGGCCTGTGAAAGCACACGGTGCCACGGAGATGCTGAGGAGAGTCCGCAGCCCACAGCATGGACACTGTGCTGCTGATAGGAGACAGTGAACTCCAGAAATGGCTGGGAGCCAGAGACAGATGGCTGCAGGCCAGATCCCTCTGCAGGAGAACTCAGAGCAGCCATCCTCACAGCCACCTCAGAGCAGGCTGAGACCGTGATGGCTTCTGTCCTTGGGATCCTGACTTCTCCCAGGTCCTGACCCCAGAGCTCCTCCCTCCCAGGTCTTTGCGCTCTCTCTCCTACTGGATCCTTCTGCTCAGTCCCCACCCCCATCCCTCAGACCTCTCAGCATCTCCTGTGCCACCTCCCACTCAGCCCCAGCCTGTACCACCTGCCCTCCCAAATCTGTTCTCCCCGAGGTCCTCTAAGACCTCCGGTCACCCAATGCAGTAGACATTCTTGTCTCATCCCCTGCACCTTTTGCTTTGCAGCTCCCCACACTGAAACTTCCAAAACTCCAAGCTTTCCATTTCCTGCTCACTTCCAGGATCTCTGTCTTTTTTAAGTACTCGTTTCCATCTGCACATCCCTGAAATTGTTGGTGCCCCAAGTGTTTGTCTGCACTGACTGATCTATTCACGCTGCTCATTTGCCTTGAAAGAACCCCTCTAACCCCAGTATTTCAACCCCTACCCACATACTAGTGACTCGCAGCCCTGTCTGTACCTGTCAGACTTTCATACCCAGTGCCTGTAGACACCTCTCCCTGAATGTCATGGGATGCTTTAAATTCACGTTCCTGTCTTTCAAAATACAATGTGATTTGATGTCTTCTGGAGTTGTGCAGTGCACATTCTACCCAGCGGGACTCAGCAGCTTGGTAATAGGAGCCTCACATTCAGCATCAACCAAGCTACACGCAATGCCTTCCACTTTCCCCAACCTGCTCTTCCTGATACCCTTTATTTTTAATTGTTTGGTAATATCACCATGAGCTCAGTGGCTCAAGCTGGAAACTGGAAGTCATTGTTTATTCCTTTGAGGTCTTCTGTACATCCCACCCAGAATTCCCTTCCTAATCTCTTCGCTGGGCTAACGTCTACTGCACTTAAAGTGGAACTCGGACCCCGCCCACTGGCTGAAGCCTTCCCTCACCACCACGACCAACCACTCCACAGGCTTCACCAGCCCCCTTCAAACATGCATCTTGCTACACTGTGGTGTGGCCGCAGGCTGTGCACAATGCTGGGCACATGATAGCACCTCAGTAAATACTGATTGAGCAACAGCAAATGCTGACCTAGAAATGGTTGTGCAGGTGCATTACTGTTGCCCCATCTGGGGAGCCTCAGACAGTGTCCTATGCGCCCAACCCAGTACCCCAGGACATCCCAACACTGTGCGTGCCAACCATGGGGAAATCGCAGTGCACTTCTGGGAGTTGGGTGAGAAGTCCTGGGTCCTCACTGAGCCGCCCACACCAAGGCTGAGGTGAGGCCCCCCTGCCCTCCCAGCCAGCTCTGCTCTCAGCTTCTGCAGAGGCCACTTGGAGCTGCCCTCCTGCCCCTTCCTATGCTGTCCCTGGGGTTCCACAGAAGGCCAGGAATCCCTGGTGACCTTGAGGAGGGAAAGAGTGTGAATAGCTCATGTAGACTTGCAGATGTTCCCGCAGAATTTTTGTTCCGCCCTGTGGTCTTCCCTCCCTGCCTGGTCTGCCCACCACCTCTTCCACTCCTTCTTCCACTCAAAGGCCAGAGTCCTTGAAAGCTTGGGGTCCAGCCTGGTTCCAGCCTTGTGAGCCCTGTGACCCTCACCAGGAGACCCGGCCTTGGGCTCACTAAACCACCATGTGGCTGAGTCCCTGGCAGGCTCTCTAACCGCTGCCGGGCCAGACTGCCCCCAGAACTGAAGGGACAGGAGCATTCTGTGTATGTTTCTCAATACTTATGAGTGTGCATGTGTGCACGTGTGTATGGGTGCCCTGTCCATGTGTGGATTTCTATATATACTATATGTGCATCTCTGCGTGTTTATGTGTGTGGCACAGTGGGTGGCTGTGTGTAGACCTGATTTGCCTGTGCATCTATCTGTGGCCTCTGTGCATGTGTCCCCACCTCTCTGTCTGTACCTGTTCACAAGTGTGCTTCCCTCCCCCGCAGAGTGAAGCTATGGGCAGACACCTTTGGCAGGGACTTGTACAACACCGTCAGCAAATACTCGGGCTCCCTCTTGCTGCAGAAGGTCAGTGTCCCTGCTCCCAGCAGTCACCCCAGATCTCCTTCTTGGTAGAAAATTAGAGTGAAAGCTTTGAGACCATCTTATCCAATCTATTCATTTTCAGTTGGGGAAATTTAGGCCCAGAGAGGTGAATGATGTTTTTAGCTCAGTCAGTAGGACTAGCACGGTGACAAAGTCAGAAGTGTTTTTGGTTTAGGTCCTCGGGAAGCCAAGATGGCATTAGACCTGCAAAACACCGGAGAATGTGAAGAAAAGAAGGGAGGGGAGGGAAGGGAGGGAGCAGAGGGCCAGAGTCCCATAATGGGGAAGGCACACCCAGGAAGGGGCCACCCTGGGAAGAAGCAGATGGGTGGCCAGCAGGTGTGTGGGGACAGCTGCACTCACCTCTGGCCCCAGGCCCTCCAGACACACCCAGCAAAGGCCTGAACCCAGCCCTGGGCTCCCAGCAAGAAGCAGGGAGGGGATGGTACTCCAGTAGCTCCTCCCCTCTGTTTATTGAGTATTTTACATGCAGGTCTATGGCTGGCCTGTCCTTGTATCAGATAATGCGCAGCTTCATTTTTCTCTGGTAGTTATAACTCCCAGAGCAGTTTAATAATAGCTCGCCCTCCTCTATTATTGCCACTTGCCAAGGGCTTTATATTCATGATTAATTCTCACCACAACGCGTGAGGCATCTCCTCCGTCTTATAAATGATGTCAAACTCACCTCCTCCACCTGCATGTGACCATGATGCAGCCCTCCCTCACACCCTCCCCACAGCCCCAGCTCCTCCTCTGGCTGAGAGGACTTCACCCTGTCCATGGCCGCTGCCACCCTGAGAGCTGAGACTCAGCTTGCACTGACAGCACACCCTTACATTGCAAACACCAGCCCGTTTGATTTTCTCCTTTGCACCTTCCAGAGACAAGTGAGAAAGATTTGGGGCAGGGATGGTGTGGCCATGCTGGATAAAGGCAGTCTGTACTTTTCTCTCATTGCTGAGACAAAATACCCAACGCCCAAAATGAAGGAAGGAAAGGCTTATTTAGCTTACAGTTTGTGGAGGTCTCAGTCCATACTTGGCTGCTTCAGAGGCGGAGTGGCACATGCAGAGGGCAAACTGTTCAAGGCAGCAGAGCACAGGAAAAACAACCAGAGCAAAACGGAGGAATGGCTGCAAGCAGCCTCTCTTCTTCTCTTACATTGTAAACAGCCTGCCCCCACTCAGGGGGCATGTAGCTCTCACATAGTCTCCATGCCTTCCTCTTCCACAGGCTCAGGATGTGTAAAAACTAAGCAACCTGGCTTCCTGCTGAATCACTCAGCCAAACCTCTAGACTCCCCAAGTTGACACAATGTATCAACCATAACCATAGTCAATACATTCTAGAACATTCCCTAAAGCTATTGGAAACATCACATAGTACAGATGAAAAAACGGAGTGTGCCTGGCCTGAGGTCACAGGGCCATTAGGTTGCAGAGCTGGGTCAGCAGACATTCTTGATTCACACACTCAGTGAAGAGTGAACTAGAACTGGCTCTCCAGCCTCTCCTGGGCTCCGTGGCAATGTGCAGGAGCTTGAAAGCACCATGCATTTTCTGGTGCACTGCGGATGGGGGACAAATTTTTCAGGTGGGCTCACGGTTGATGTGAGAAGGTGCTCAAGCAGCAGTGGGATTCTGATGAGTGTGGGCATGGCAGGTGGGGAGCCCTGGCCCCGCTCAGACTGTCTTGCTCACTGGTTGTTGGCCTCGGTCAAGTTTGTTGGTTCTCAGTGTTGATCTACTCCCCAGCAAAGACATTAACTGCAGCGTGCCTAGAGCCCCTGAAACAGGGCAATCCCAAAGAGACAGCTATTATTATTACTGGGGAGGTTATAGGAAGAGCAGAGGGCCTGTCCTTGCCCCCAGTAGAGAAAACAAGGCTCTGGATATGTGCATGGTCCCATCCACGTGGAGTTAGGTGCCAGCATCCCGACAAGACAAGTGCCTGTCTCTCCTGCTTTCCACTGAACAGAAATACAAGGATGTGGAACCCAGTCTGAAGATCAAGGAAGTGGACGGCCTGGAACTGGTGAGGAAGTTCTCAGAGGACATGGAGAACATGCTGCGGAGGAAAGTGGAGGCTGTCAAGGTTTGCCAGTCCCCCACCCCCCTCCTGTCTCAGCTCCTTGGAGGGTATGACTGGTCTGAAGCACCCTTTCAAGAACCAGGCCAGGTTTGGATGGTCCAATTCCTGGCTAGGAGAAGTGGGGAACTGTGTCTACTGGTTTAGACCAGCCAAGTCCCTCCCTGCACCTAGAGCAGGTGCTTCTTACCAGGAAGGGAATACATTCTTTCTAACACGCCCTGCCAGGCTGGTGAAGGTCTAGTGACAGTCACTTGAGCGTCTGTGTAAGCACCTTTGCTGCCCTTGAGGCCCTTGGAGTCCTTGTGGATGATAAAGGGTGGGTTTTCACCGCCAAGGGGGCAGGAGTAAGGAGAAAAGGGGAAAGACGAACAATGGAGGGGGACAGCAAGGGAATACGTTTTGAGTGTGTAGAGGAGAGGAGAGGAGTTGCCAGGTCATGGGGTGCTGCCCAACTTACCTCAGACCTGTGGCCCCCTTCATGTTTTCTTCTTTCTCACCTTTGCATTCCCTTCTCTCAGAGTCTCGTGGAGGCTGCTGAGGAGGCTGACCTGAACCATGAATTCAATGCATCCCTGGTGGTGAGTGCTCTCCCAAAACTGGTGCACGGAGGGTTTGATGAGTACACCCCCAGCACCTGCCCGGGGCAACAGTAGCCGGTGGGGCACAGAGTGGTTACCAACTTGTTCCATACACATGGACACACACACACACACACACACACACACACCCGACCCCATGGGCAAAGCCATTTGCTGGCCTCGGGGAGTGAGACAGGCTCTTGACCTCAAGAAGTTCACAAGCAGAGTAACTCCTGTCGAAGATGGGTACCAAGTGCACACACATGGGAATGTGGACTGGAGAAGGAGAGGGTCCCAGAACACTGTGCAGTCAGGGTGGCCTGAGGGCTGGGCCTCAGGCTGCTGGGATCTGGGCAGACAAGGCATGGTGAAGGGTCCCTAGGATTATGGAAAGGAGAAGAAACAGAAGTAAGAAAACGCAAGGCTGGTTGAAGATGTAAGGTTTTTCTTTTGGTGCAAATGAGAAAAAGAACAAAAGTGGCTTGTCATTCCACATTGTCAGATCCTTTACCAGGTTCCCCTCCCGACCCTCTCAGTGATGATCCTCCTGCCTTCCCTCCTCTGCCGCCATATCCACAGGCCCCACCTCCTCAGCCTCCTCAGCCTCCTCAGCCTGATGTCTCTATACCGCCCCCACTCTTTCCTCACCCTCTGCCCCCTCCAGTTCTCCTCCTTCGTCACCATCCCCCACGCTCCTGCCATCTTGTAGTCAGCTGCCATGATGACTTGGCAGAATTTTGTGTAGGATCAGAAGATACAGTGGGTGGTCAGCTCTGTGTGGGCGGAGGATGATGAAGCAGGAGGTGGCCTTGGAGAGGTGCTAGGAAATATGGTGGGAGCCCTAGGATGCCAAAACCAGGGTCTGATCTTTCTGATTAAGGAACGATAAGTATGGGAGGGTCAGAGCAGGGGGAGACACAGGCATGTGCTTTAGAAGGCTACTGCTGGCCGCAGGGCTGTGAGATGTAGCTGGGAGTAGCGTGGTGTGCTGCAGTGACACAGGTGGGCCCTGTAGCATGGAGGAAAGGGAAGGGAGTCTGCTTTACGATTCTAAAGGTAGTTATCAAAGCGGATCCTCCTCCACTGCCATAAGAGGCAGGGAAAGGACTCCTGCTCTGCAGAGCGGGATACAGGAACTGCAGCCTCAGGCCCAGGCTGTAGGCCCAGGGACTCCTGGGCACTGTCTGGGCCTCTAAGACTCTTCCCACCCTGGGAGAGAGCGACAGAGCTGATGGGGCTCTGTGTCTTCTCACCTCTCCTGGAGTGACTTCTCATCTCTATCTCCAGCTCTGGCTGTGTCCGCACACACTAAATCAAATGGAGAACCAAAGCAACGATCAGGACAACTCACATCCAAAACCCACCTAATGCGCCCTCTGCTCCAATTATCTGGACACCTGTTATCCCCAAATCAGCCCAGACTTTACCTGGATTCTCCAGCCGGTGCAGCGCGTATGGACACCGCTGTCTATCCTGTCCCACCTTTCACATCAGCGACCTCTCGTGTGAGCCACTTCTTTCTCTCTCGCTCGCTCCACACCTCCCTGTGTGTCTGTCTCTGTTGAGTTTATTCTTGCCCTCCGTAGTTTGACTACTACAACTCAGTCCTGATCAATGAGAAAGATGAGAAAGGCAATTTTGTGGAGCTGGGTGCTGAGTTCATCCTGGAGTCCAACGCGCACTTCAGCAACCTGAGAGTAAACACATCGGTCAGCAGCGTGCAGCTGCCTACCAACGTGTACAACAAAGGTGATTCCTCTCTGTTTGGAAGTCGGTCGGGTGGTGACAGTGGAGGTTTTTCATGACTTCATCTCCATTTCCCTGAGAGGCAGGGACATACACTGTCTCTCCAGCCTCCTTGACAGAGGATGAGGAAAGAAATTAGTCCACATCATCATGGTGTGTTTTCCATTGCTATGACAAAATACCTGAGGCTGAGTAACTTATAAGGAAAAAGGGTTGAGCTCACCATTTGGGAGTGTGAAATTCCAAACAGCATAACACTGGCTCTGGGGAGGGCCCCCTGCTTATATCACACCATGGTGGATGACATCACGGTAGGCTCACAAGGCAAGATGGGAAGCCTGAGAGTGTGAGGGGCCAGCTGTGCTCTTATATAGCAACTCTCTCAGGACTAGCTAGGATCTCATAAGAAATAGGCTCTAGCACCTCTCCGTGTTGTCACACTGGGAACCAAGCTCCCAACACACAAATCCTTGAGGGACACACTCGAACCACGGTCCACAGGCTGAGAGAAGACTCAGTGTTTCTGGATTAGAGGGTGTGAGTGTGACTTTTCATGTGAGATGCAGAAAGAAGCTCTAAACTGTATCACTGCAGCATGTGTGTATATGTGTAGGTGTGCGCACATGCACATGTGTGTGTTTAGCATGTGAACACTTTGCTTCCTACTTGTTTCCTGCTTGCTTCCTGCTTGTTTCCCCTAAAATTCCTTTTTGTCATTTCACCCCCTCAGATCCCGACATTTTAAATGGAGTCTACATGTCTGAGGCCTTGAACTCTGTTTTTGTGGAGAACTTTCAGAGAGACCCTTCACTGACCTGGCAATATTTTGGCAGCTCAACTGGATTCTTCAGGATCTACCCAGGTGAACACACTGGGTGCTATCTCTATGATCTACTGGGCTTGTTCTCTGGAAGTAAGAGAACAGGGGTATTGGAGAGGAGCCCCAGCATTCAGTCTCTAGGGAATGACTAACCCTTCTATCCAAAGGCACTTCCAACCTGTACTTTTACCCTCCTCATAAGCAAAGCACACATTCAGTAAACTGTTGAGAATGAATGAATGAATGAATGAATGAATGAGACCAACAAACACCATGGTAATTGACCATCAAATACTCACACTGAGCTCCTGTTCTATGAAAATGGGACTGTGGAATGTGCAAAGGCTATAAGACAATCCTTTATCTCAAGGAGTTTACATCCTAATTGGTAAAATGAGCCATAGATACTAGAAATGATCAAAAGCCATGTAGGAAATGTTACAAGTTATTATGTGATTCATGGCAAACCCAGTAATAGAGTGGGGAAAACTTTAGAAATAGAACATCAGGGCTGGGAATATAGCTCAGTGGCATAGCACCTGCCTGATATGCTCAAGGTCATGAGTTCAATTCCTGGTAACCCCCACCAAAAAAAGAGTTCAGATGTACTGTATATATATGCCACTCTGACAAAATGTGAAAACAGAACATCAACCACAAATTTTGCATGAATTGTACATCTTTTTTACTTCTCATTTAGAATAAATTCACTTTCATTTTTATATTTAGTACTAAGACCATCCAGAAAGTCTTAAATTTGCCCCCACTTTTCTGACCAGAAAATGGAAGGGCCCTGAAGGACTTCTCTTTAACCAAAGGCTGGAAAAGGCAATCCCTCCCTCGGAGCGCAAAGAACTCATACTGTTGCCATCATTAGCATGTACCAAAATTCACAATTAGTCACTGGTGCTATTTCCGTTCTCTGCAGTCTGAAGGAATAAGTTGATCTCTTTTCTGTGTAGCAGCCCTTCACTTGCTTGGAGACCATTCACATCCCTCCTGGCTTCCCCAGGGTAGAATTCCTGTAAGTAACATTGTCACACATCCTGAGATGCCAAACCAGGCTCAAGCAACACAACCCAGGCGTGAATTGATCAGGGTTTGAAGAAGAGCTATTTCTCGTAACGCTTCCTAATTTATATATTCACATTTACCCTCAAGGAGACAACACTAGATTGACCATGATTTTTAGGTTATGTCTCACCTGTATTAATATAGTTTAATTTATTGTAAGACTCAGAATATGGCCAGTAATTTATATCTCCCCATGTTCCTCTTGTCTGTCCTGCCCTTTGCCCTTCCCGCCCCACCAGCCAGGTAGCAGCTCTACTGAACTTCAACTGTGTGACTATATTTGGATTTTTTTCACTTGTTTGTTTAGTTTTATCTTACATTTCTAGACACATGCATTTTTAAAGTTTTTGATAAAATACATATGAAAAAATACACTAGCCTAGTCAGTTTCAATGATGGCCTTTGGATGTATTAAATATAAGCATCCCCACCATCTACTTCCAAAACTCTTGTAAAATGGAAACTCTGTGCTCACCAAAATTTTTTATGACGTCCAATTTGTGTATTTTTTGTTGCCTATGTCTTTGGTGTCATAGCCCCCCCGCAAAAAATCATTACCATGTCCAGTGTCATGAAATTTTCCTGTTTCTTACCAAGAGTTTTAGAGTTATAGGCCTTATGCTCAAACTTTTTGAGTTAATTTTTGCATATGGTGTTAGATAAAAATTAGACTTTTCTTTTTTTGCATGTGGATATTCATTTTTTCCAGCACCATTTGTTGAAAAATACTTTTATTTCTTCATTGAATGTCCAAAGTTCATATACACAAGGGCTTATTTCCAGGCTGTCTATTCTATTTCATCGCTCTGTGTATCTGTCCACATGCCAAGAGCACACTGATTGATTACTTTTACTTTTTTTTGGTGGTGATGGTGGTGGTGCTGCTGGAATCAAACTCAGGACCTTGTACTTGTCAGGCACACCCTGTAGCACGGTACTATATCCCTCACCCCCACACTGTTTGATTATTGTGGCACTGTAGTTTAAAATCAGAAAGTGTGGTTCTTCTGGCTTTATTCTTATTTTTCAAGATTGTTTGGGTTATTTTGGGTCTCTTGAAATTTCGCATTAATTTTTTGGAATAGTTTTTCTAATTCTACAAGAAATATCAATGAGATTTTGATAGAGGTTGCATGGGTAATTCACTGATTAAATCAGTAGATCATTTTGTGTAGTGCTACTGATGGCACATGAATATTCTAATGCATGAATGGGAGACACCATTTATCTCCATTTTGTTAAACTTTAAAATTCTTCATTAATAATCTTTTAGTATAAACTGTTGCTGTGGCCTGACATTGCATTTCTCCTGTCACTCACAAAGTTGAACATCACTGTAGGTTATTAGCCTATGTATTTCCTCTTCATTGAGATGAATATTGTACTCTTCCCACCAAACTAGTCAATGTTCTAATGCTAACCCATCTTCACATTTCTTTGACTAGTCTAATAATGTAGCAAATCTTTTTATACATGGCTGGATTTGGTTTACTAATATTTTATTTAGTATTTTTATATCTATGTAGGAAATTTCCTTTCATATAATTTCCTTTCTCATGCTGTTTTCAAAGTAAATTATATTATTCCAAAATAAATTCAGGAGTATTTTCTTTGGTTTCTGGAATTATTTTAATAAAATTAGAAGGATCTCTTCCTTGAAAGTTTGATAGATGTCATCTATAAAAATATATAGGCCTAGTATTTCTTTATGGGGATATAAAATTATCACTGCAATATATTTAACATATGCAAAACTAATGTGGCTTTCTATTTCCTCTTAAAATTTAATGTGATACTTTATTCAGGGTGCATCCATTTCACTTGAGTCTTCAAATTTACTTATATAAATTTATTTGTTCTTATTTTAATCCAATCTATAATTATGTCCCTTTTTACATATTGTGTTTTGTATTTTTTTCTTAATTTCCCCTTGGTTTCTCTATAGTCTTTTCAGGAATCACCTTTTCTCTTTATTGGTTGCTCTCTATTGTTTTCTATTTTGCCTACTTTAGAGCTAGTGTTTTTATGTTTCCCTTCTTCTTTGTTTGGGTTTATTCTGTTGCTCTCCCTCCTAACTTCTTAAATGGATACTTCACTTTAATTTCTGGTCTTTATTGGTTTCCAAGGTAAGTGTGAAAGCTACACCATGTCACTAGAAACCTCTCTTTTGTTGCATCTCACAAGTTTTGATCAGTAATACTTTTTTTCTCACTTTTATTTTTATTTTTTTTATTTTTTTTATTTTTTAATGAAGTATATTTTATTTCTGTAGCAAAAGGTACAAAAACGATTTCTTGAAAGCCATAAAATAAGTGACTGCCCACCAGAGGATGCTACAACTGCATGAAGGAAAACAAACAATGATCTCAGTGACACTGTATCTTAATTCAAGTTAGAGAAACTAACTGCTGAACACTTACAGTAGACGGCGGAGTATGTTTATCTTTGGTCTGTAGCCTGACTTTTTGGAAGAAAGGTTACAGTGAGAGAATCCAAGCAAATTCAGGGAAAAATTGTGAGATAAAACTGAAGACTGTCTTGACGAAGTCAACAGATTTCTCTTGTTCCCCAGTACTGTCATACTGTTCAACATTTACTTTTATATCCTTTTTTTTTAAATTTTATTTTAAAGACAAAAGAATGGAGACATATGAACCAGAAAAGCCATAAACAATACAGAAAATACAAAGTTATACAGAATATAGTAGGGAATTAGAACTGGATGTTGTATTACATAGTTATCTTCACATTAGTTAACACAAAAACATTAAAGGAAATACCAAATTATAGAGAAGATAGTAGGGA